>JAJJMI010024813.1:0-21468 GCA_022059035.1 Vitis rupestris | reverse complement strand
TCCACGAATCCCAAACTCTCCCCTCCAAAGAATTTCTTCTCTTTCAGCTCACTCTCTAGAGTTTTCAGATGCTCCTGGATTTCTTCAATCAGTCCATTATGCTCCTCTCCCTTACTCAACACAACCTTTTTTGCTGCCGGCCAGAGCTGCATAATATTGTACAGTAGTCAGGACCCAAGTGAATTTAAAATAAAAAGAGGAAAAAAAAAAATATGGGTTTACCTTCTCATCTAAGAACTTAGCCCAGAACCGTGCCATGGCCTTCTCATAAGGGTCTGCAGGCAAGATGGGGTTGTGTTTCCAGGTCTCATCAATGTACTCCAGGATTACAAGTGACTCTGCAACTGGCTTTCCATTATGCAAAAGCACAGGGATTTGCTTATGGACTGGGTTATACTTGAGAAGCGAAGGACTCTTGTTGGACAAGTCCTCTTCTATGTACTCATACTGAATCCCTTTTAGCTTGAGGGCCACTTCAATTCTGCGGCTAAAAGGGCTTGCCCACATGCCGAACAGCTTCACTTCTTCAGCCATTGTTGCAGCTTGAAGAGATCAGGCTGCCACTGGTGTGCCCTCTTCTTATTTATAGAGGTTTTCTTGATAAACCAGGCGCGGTGCTGGCCCTTGGATTTGTCGAGATTTTAGTTTGGAGTGTGATCGGATGGATGATTGGGAACCAATAATGTATCTGGTGAGGCCTGACAAAGTGGTAGACATCAGCCAATGCGTGTCCATTGAGGCATGGCCTACGCATCCAGACAACGGAGACTTTGAAGACGGCACTTATCGCTGTCGGTGATGTGATATTTCCCTTGGAATCTTATCTCTTTGCATTATTTAAGTGGGCCAAATTGCAAGGATTGGAAAGTCGAAAAATTTCGGAAAATATCGTTTATCGGCCGGCTCCGACACAATATTCGTCACGGTAATTTTTCGGAACTATCGCCAATATTTTGGTATTTTTCGAAGCGACACGCGGAGCAGCTGGAGAACGTCAAAAAATTGCCCATTCTACCACTCTTTTGAAAATTTTGAAAATTCTCATATTTGAATTTTTAACGATTCAATGCCCAAATTTCATTTATGTTTTTATATTATTATTTTATTTTATATTATAATTTTATTTTTAACATTTTTCATATTTATCTGATTAATCCTATTTTAAAAAATTATTATCGCTTCACTCTTAATTTTTTTTTTATATTTATCCTTTCAATTTTATTTAATTTTAAATATTTTTATTTTAAAATATTAAAAATATAATTTTACCCAAAAAATTGCTGTAATATAAAAATTTAAGAAAATTCTAATATTTTATAAATTAAAATTAATTTGATAAGATAAATTATTAATAATTTCAATTATTTAAATAAATTAATATTAATAGAAAAAGTTGTTATCACACATTTTTAATAAAATTTTGAAATTAAATCTCAAATAAAATATTTTATATAAATTAATTTAATTTTTTTTATTTTAAATGTAATTAAACATGTTTTAATAAAAGTATTTAAAATTTTTTTAAATAAATATTATCTTCAACAAGATCTCCCTTTATTTTGATACAAAGTACTATTGCAATGTCATATATATTATATTTATGTATAGATTATTTTAAATCAAATATTTTTTAACTTAATTATAACTTTATACATTTTCAAAATTCATATTTATTATTTTTAAAATTCAAATATCAAGTCTACCGATATATCTCTATTCATCGATGTTTTTCTTCTCGATCATATCTATATAAATTATACTTATAAAATAACTTAAAAATATGTATTTTTGCTTATTTTATTTTATTTTTTTGAATTTTTCCAAACATTCTTATGAATGTTAAATAACTTTCGCTCCACTGATATTTGTGAAAAAATAGTCACTCTGATATTTCCAATTTATTCGTAAAATAAAAGTACTGCTATATCCATAATTACCGATATATCCGTAATTATCGATATTTTGGGTAGACATGGTTGTTTGAACATTATTAAAATTAAAAAAATATATAAAATCATAATAAAAATAAAATATAAATATTGAGATTTTTTATTTTAATAAATAATAAAATTAAAATATTTAATTATTAAGAAGAAATTATAGACATCAACATTTTTAATGAATTAAATTGGTTTTCAAAATTGTGGTTTCCCAATTCAACAAAATTTGAACTTGATAAATAATATTTGTGACAAAATTTAAAAGAGAATTAAAAATAAATATTCTTTTGTTAGCAAATTTCCTTAATGAAAAAGATAAGTTGTTAAAATTAATTAAACAAATTTTTTAAATTAAACAACTAAATATTGAGGAATCTCAAAATTTAATTTGTTAATTTTACTTATAATAGGGTGACTTCCTTCAATGAAAGGAAGATCGGTGAAACGACTCCACATAGAAATTCATAAATAAGAAAATTTTCAAGAAATAGTAAAAGAATAATATATATGTTTTTCATAAATGAGGCACAAAAATTTCGTAAAGAAGAAAATTTTCAAGAAATAATAAAAGAACAATAAATATGTTTTTTGCTTTTTAATTATCAAAGTTCGTTTAACTATGAGAAATAAGATTCTGTTAGTTTGTTAAACAATTGTAAGAGGATGAGCTGGAATTAGTTACAGGTTAGTTACATATTAGTTATAGCATTCTTTGTTTCCAGCCTCCTATATCTAGAGCTTTCCTACACATATTTCAGATGATGAATGAGAACGATACAGAGCATTATGTTGCTTCTTCTCTTTCCTTCTCTACTCTGATTCTCTTTTTCTTATACTCTGTTTCTTTTTCATAATATGGTATCAGAGCCATACTCTGTTTTGTCTTTTTTCATCTCTGATGACTCGAGGAAGCACAATCACTCGAGCTACCACCAGTGTTCCTAACTCATTATCATCTATGGAAGATTCAACCAGTCCTTATTTCCTCCACAATTCAGATCATCCTGGTATTGTTCTCGTTTCCCATCATCTCACTGGTGCTAACTATAATACTTGGAGCAGAGCCATGGTTATGGCACTCACTGCCAAGAATAAAATCAGTTTTATTGATGGGAGTATTCCTTGCCTTGAATCTGATGATCTTTTTTTTGGTATTTGGATTCACTGCAACAACATGGTAATTTCTTGGATTCTCAATTCTGTTCATAAGGACATTGCTGATAGCCTTTTGTATTTTGATACCGCTGTGGGAATTTGGAATGATCTTCGGGATAGATTTTGTCAAAGTAATGGTCCAAGAATTTTTCAAATCAAAAAACATCTTATAGCTTTAAGTCAAGGATCCTTGGATGTAAGTACTTACTATACCCGACTGAAAATTCTTTGGGACGAGCTTAAGGGTTTTCAGCCCCTTCCAGAATGTGCTTGTGGTACTATGAAGACTTGGATGGAATTTCAGCAACAGGAATATGTGATGCAATTTCTTATGGGTCTCAATGAATCTTTTGTTCAAACACATTCTCAGATCTTAATGATGGAACCTCTTCCTCCAATTGCTAAAGTTTTCTCACTAGTTGCACAAGATGAACGACAACGCTCCATTAATTATGGGCTCTATACTCCGCCTGATTCAGTAGCTGCAAATGATTTCAATTCCACCGTTGCAATTTCAGCTGCCAGATTGAATTCCAAGCCTAAGAAGGATCGGCCCACTTGCTCTCATTGTGGAATTTTAGGTCACACAGTTGATAAGTGTTATAAACTCTATGGATATCCACCTGGATATAAATTCAAATCCAAGAATCCTCATGCTAAAGCTCAATCAAATCAAACTAGTTCTAGAACCACTGAAGCCTCTGCTACAGCTGATTCACCACTTGCTTCACTATCTCCAGCTCAATGTCAACAGCTTATTGCTCTTTTAAGCTCTCAGCTCCATGACAATACTCCTGCTACTCTTGAATTGCAGCAGCCTGGACCATCAGTCTCCAGTTTCAGTGGTATATTCTCCCTTTCTTCAGTTTCTTTTCCTAATTCCTTTGATTCCTCGGCTTGGGTGTTGGACATAGGTGCTACTCATCATGTCTGTTGCTCTTTACCTTCCTTTGTTTCATCAGTCCCAGCATCAAATTCCTCTGTTACTCTTCCTAATGGTCACTTGGTGTCAATTAGTAGAATAGGATCTGTGCAATTGTCACCTCATATTACCTTGACTGATGTTCTTTTTGTGCCTCAATTTCAATTTAATCTTTTGTTTGTCAGTGCTCTTACACAAAGCCATAAATATTCTGTTAATTTTCTTTCTCATCTTGTCTTATTCAGGACCATTCACAGGCCAAAATGATTGGGATGGGTAAACGACATAGGAACCTCTATGTCTTGGATTTTTCCAGTTTAGTGTCTCAATCATTTGACATTTCAGCAACTTGTAATAATTTTTCTTCTTCCCCAACTGAACTTTGGCATTATCGTTTGGGACACCTATCATATGCAAAAATTCATACTCTAAAGGATGATTTGAATATTTCTCATATTTCTGAGACTCCATCTCATTATTCAATATGTCATTTGGCAAAGCAACGTCGTTTGCCATTTATGTCTTCAAACAATTTATCAAATTCTCATTTTCAATTGATTCACATTGATGTTTGGGGTCCTTTTCATACAATCACCACTGAGGGATATCGTTATTTTTTTACCATTGTTGATGATTGTACACGATTTACTTGGGTATATTTTCTACGTGCAAAATCTGAAGTTTTTTCTGTTTTTCCAAAATTTTTTACTCTTATTCAGACTCAATTTAATGTGAAAATAAAGTATGTCCGCTCAGATAATGCACTTGAATTGGCCTTTTCTGATTTCTTTCGTGCCCAAGGAATTTTGTCCTTTCATTCTTGTATTGAAACTCCACAACAAAACTCTGTTGTGGAACGAAAACATCAACACATTTTGAATGTTGCTCGAGCTTTGCACTTTCAATCAAACTTACCTTTGCCTTATTGGAGTAATTACATTCTCACAGCTGTCTATCTTATTAATCGCACTCCTTCTCCATTATTGATCAACAAAACCTCATTTGAGTTGTTGTTTGAAAAGAAACCTTCATATTCTCATCTTAAGGCCTTTGGTTGTTTGTGCTATGCTTCCACTTTGAACCATTCTCGTACAAAATTTTCACCTCGTGCTATTAAAGTTGTATTCCTTGGTTATCCCCCTGGTTATAAGGCCTATAAGCTACTTAACTTGTCCACCAATACCACTTTCATTTCCCGTGATGTCATTTTTCATGAGTCGATATTTCCTTTCCAAAATGATGACTCACAACCCCGTCATTCTGATTTTTTCTCTGATCTTGTTCTTCCACTTCCTATTTCCATTTCTTCCAATGATTCAACAAATCCTTCTTTTAGTCCAATTTCATTCTCTCTTGATCGTCCCACCCGGTCTAGGAGAGCACCTTCTTACCTTTAAGATTATCATTGTTCCTCAACTTCTTTTGCTTCGCAATCCACTTGCCACGCTTTATCTCAAGTACTTGATTACCATAAATTATCCACCCCTCACACAACTCTTGTTAATGCCATTTCTTCAAATTTTGAGCCTACTACTTATGCTGAGGCTGCAGTTATTCCAGAGTGGCAAGCAGCAATGTCTACGGAATTGAGAGCTCTTAAAGAAAATAACACTTGGTCATTGACCACACTACCTCCTAGTAAACACACTGTTGGATGCAAGTAGGTCTACCGAATCAAGTATTGAGCTGATGGAACCATTGAACGATATAAAGCCCGTTTGGTAGCCAAAGGCTACACTCAACAAGAAGGTGTTGATTACCTTGACACGTTTTCTCCCGTTGCAAAATTGGTAACTGTTAAGGTTCTTCTTGCTCTAGCTGCTATTCATGGCTGGAGTCTCACTCAGCTTGACGTTAATAATGCATTCTTGCATGGTGATCTTCATGAGGAAGTCTACATATCTTTACCACCTGGTCTTTACCATGAGGGGGAGTCCTTACCTATCAACACTGTTTGCAAACTTCACAAGTCCCTTTATGGGCTAAAACAAGCATCTCGCCAATGGTTCTCTAAGTTCTCTAGTGTTCTTGTCAGCACAGGTTTTAAACAATCAGCTTTTGACAATTCCCTATTTGTTAAGATCAATGGTAATTCTTTCATTGCATTACTAGTTTATGTTGATGACATCGTCATAGCAAGTAATGATCAAGAAAATGTGGATGAGTTGAAGAAGTTTCTTAATGGCTGTTTTAAACTTAAAAATCTAGGAAATGTGAAATATTTCCTTGGTCTTGAAGTTGGTAGATCCTCTAAAGGAATTTCTGTTAGTCAAAGACACTATACTTTGCAACTCTTGTCTGACACAGGATATCTTGGCTGCAAAACTAGAAAGACTCCTATGGATCCAAATGTTAAACTCTCACAAAATGAAGGAGATTTACTTGATGATCCTTCTATGTATAGAAGAATGATTGGTAAATTACTTTACCTTACAATAACAAGACCAGATTTATCATTTTTTGTTAATCGGTTGAGTCAGTTTCTTGCCAAGCCTCGGATTCCTCATCTACAAGTAGCATATCATGTTTTACAGTATGTTAAAGCTACAATTGATCAAAGTCTCTTTTATTCCTCTTCATCTCCCATAGAATTGAAAGCTTTTGCAGATTCTGATTGGGCTGCTTGTCTAGATACCAGGAGATCAATTAGTGGATTTTGTGTTTTCATTGGTGATTTTTTAGTCTCTTGGAAGTCAAAGAAACAACACACTGTGTCTAGATCATCTGCTGAAGCTGAATACCGTTCCATGGCAAATGCTACATGTGAATTAATGTGGATGTTTTCCTTATTCAAAGATTTGCACATAAATCATCCACAACCAGCATTGTTGTTTTGTGATAATCAAGTTGCCTTGCACATAGCAGCAAATCCTATTTTCCATGAAAGAACAAAACATATTGAAATTGATTGTCACTTAGTAAGGGAGAAGGTCCAGGATGGCAGATTGAAAACACTTCATGTTTCTTCTCAACATCAAGTAATAGACCTATTAACAAAGGCCCTCCATCCAACACAGTTCGCACTTCTACTTGACAAGATGGGAACTCATAATATTCATTCTCCATCTTGAGGGGGAGTATTAAAGTTCTCTTAACTGTGAGAAATAAGATTCTGTTAGTTTGTTAAACAATTGTAAGAGGATGAGTTAGAATTAGTTACAGATTAGCTACAAATTAGTTTCAGATTAGTTATAGCATTCTTTGTTTCCAACCTCCTATATCTAGAACTTTCCTACACATATTTCAGATGATGAATAAGAACGATACAGAGCATTCTGTTGCTTCTTCTCTTTCCTTCTCTACTCTGTTTCTCTTTTTCTTATACTCTGTTTCTTTTTCATAATATTAATAAAATTATTTGAGAATAAGTCACTCTAAGCCCTCAATTAACTTTCAAAACTGAAAAAAATATTTTCCTTACGAGCATTTGAAGTGTGATCAAAGTGAAAGAATGATAAGAAAATATTATTTTATAAAAGAATATTATTACAAATATGGTATTCTCACAATGATTATTTTTTAATAAAAAATATTTTGTTTCACATATTTTCTTATTGTTTTGCAAATTCACTAAAGCTGTGGGTAATTAAATATTATACACCAAATAGTAAAATAAAATTGTTTTATTTATTTATTCATATTTGATTATATTTTATTTACATTTTTTTAGCATTATAATGTGATCTAAAAATATATAATACTTTTAAAATTATTTTCTAAATTAAAAATCTTTGAAATTATTTCTAAATTTACAATACTTATTATCACATCAAAAACATCAAACAATAATTTTAAAATTTAATTGTATTTCTTAAAAATATCATAGGAAGCATATATTTTTTTCAATAAAATAATAAATTTTTAATAATAGTATCCCTGTAATTTCAAAATTACCCTTCAAGCCCAAAGCCAATTTTCTTTTCCTCAAGTAGTGAAAAGCCGTATTTCAACTAATCTAGAATCATCACCTATAAGTCAATCTTTTTCCTTGCTAAAACGCCCACAAATACACAAAAACATTCTGTTTTTCATTTCTAATTAAAATAATATTCTAAAAATATTTTTTTTATTATTTTATAAATAAATTACAACGTCTTTTTAATATACATATATTTTAAATCTCTTTCACTCTTTATGAAACAATATGATTAATTTTATTTAGATGAACATAGAATACTACTCCAATTTATTTTTAAGTTGTCATCCCCAGAAACAGGATAAAGTCCATGACACAACTTCGGAGTACATAACTGAAACACATATATGAGAAGCAACTAGCAAGGTTCCTCCCCTATCAACTCATGCAGAGACATAAACCAACTCTTCATTTGGAAGCCGTCGAGGATCCAAACCGAACTTTGAAGAAGCCAAGATGTCGCTCCCTTGGTGGCACACATTCCTTGAAAACAGCATCATCGACAAGCCTTTGATACCATTCATGCAAAACAGGAAACTTCTCTTCGGTCAGGATCTCCATTAATCCCAGAGCTTCTTGGGCAACAAGAAGAAAAACTATAATGTTTGCAGCTATGTCTTCAATTCCCAAACTCTCCCCTCCAAAGAATTTCTTCTCTTTCAGCTCACTCTCTAGAGTTTTCAGCTGCTCCTGGATTTCTTCAATCACTGCCTTTTGCTCCTCTCCCTTACTCACCACGATCTTTGTTGCTGCCGGCCAGAGCTGCATAATGAATAGTAGTCAGGATCCAAATGAAATTTCAAAAAAAAAAAAAAAAAAGGGAATATAGTATTGGGTTTACCTTGTCATCCATGAACTTAGCCCAGAACCGTGCCATGGCCTTCTCATAAGGGTCTGTAGGCAAGATGGGATTATGTTTCCAGGTCTCATCAATGTACTCCAGGATGACAAGTGACTCTGCAACCGGCTTTCCATTGTGTACAAGCACAGGGATTTTCTTGTGAACTGGATTATACTTGAGAAGCGCAGGACTCTTATTGGACAAGTTCTCTTCTATGTATTCAAATTGAACTCCTTTCAGCTTGAGGGCCACTTCAATTCTGCGGCTAAAGGGGCTTGCCCATGTGCCAAAAAGCTTTACTTCTTCAGCCATAGTTGCTGTTTGAAGAGATATGGTTGCCATTGATATGCCCTCTTCTTATTTATAGAGATTTTCTCGACAAACCAGGCGCGGTACTGCTGGCCTTGGATTTGTCGAGATTTTAGTTTGGTGTGATCCGACGGGCGATAGGGAACCAATGATGTATTTGGTGACGGCCTCGACAAACTTGGAAACTTGTAGGCGTTCAGCCAATGCGTATCCATTGTGGTATGGCCTATGCCTCTAGACGATTGAACCTTTGAAGACTATGACCAACTTTTTGACGCAACGACCTCGGTGACGCCCCTTTTTCGATTGAGAGCAGACCCCCTTAACTGAGAATGGAATTTTGGGTAAAGATAGATGTGCTGGTCAAATAAAATCTGTTTCAATAAATGCGCGGATCAGAGCAATCAGAAGGGCTTCACTGCAAAATCAAAGACCACGTTTGGAAATTGAACGATTGTGGTCCTAGTAGAAAATCCATTGGTTTAATAATAGAATCCATGTGATTAAATTATGGTCGAGTAATGAACATTATATTATAAATATATTATTTATATATTATTAAAAAATATATATTTAATTAAAAATAATAAATTTGTATTATTTATTCATTCATATTTTATTATTTTTTATCTAAATTTTGTTAGCATTACAATTTTATCATATGACTATTTAGTTTAGGTACTTGATCATGTGTTTCCTCTATGCGAATTTCAGAACGCCAGGACACTTGGCACGGTGCTGACTGGAAGAGGATTGGTGGGTGGGAGTGTGACACGAGGGAGAAAAGAGGGGTGGGTGGGTGGCAACAAAAGGAAAAAAATGGAAAAAAAACCCAAACAAGAGGAGGAAATGCTGGGTGATGGCTGACAGTGAGGTGGGACCCACAAGGAAGGTCGGTGGGAAAAGTAAGAAAGTAAAAACGAGGGAACCAACCGTCCGATCCGCCGGTTCAAGATGTTGGACCGGCGGTTCACACGGTTCATATCCATTTCAATGTTTCTATTCCAGTTTAATAGCTCCATCTGGGGCCGGTTAAAATCCAACTTTGCTCTTTTTTATCTTCTATTTCCACATTACCCCGTCGGGGTTTAAAATCCAAGAATTTATTCCTCAAACATTTCAACATCATTTACAAATCTTTCATAACTTGTAAAAGAATTGGTTTTTCTTTTCTTTTTCTTTTTTTTTTATCATTTTAATTTGTTATTGTTATAAATTTGGGTAGAACCAACTTTAAATTGATAGTCTTATATTAGAGATACAATATCGACTCCGTGGTAAACAACTCAAGTACACTACATTCAAGATCATTGACACAACCGTTACAGAGTTGGCATAATTGTTAGCACAATTAGTTAGTTAATTTTTTCTTGTTATAACAAATTCCAATAATTGTTATGAACATATTGTTACTTAAGGAAGTCATCATCTGTACTATAAACTCAATTGAACAAGTAATGAGAAACTATTGATATTTTCTTTAATTGTTTTCTTTTGTCTTCTAACATGGTATAGGAGATCCCTCAAGGGCCATTAGAATTATCCTCATTTCTTTTCCACATCCCATCTCATCCAAGTTAGGATAACGACAACTTTTTAGTTTAGATAAAACAAATACTAATCACTTTGAGAGGTTACAAACTGCAACATTTCCTCACCGAATTGTCAAACTTACCATCAAGATTTTTGTCTTAAGAAGATGAAGCTCAACACCACACAAACCTAGCATTTCAAGACTAGGAACAATGAGATTAGCTCATCATGTCATGGATTCTTGCTTCCATATATGCTACACTTCTCTCACGTCTTGTGAATTGTGAAACTTTGGCTTAATTATGGAGAATCCTAGACCTCTATTTTGCTACCCAAATATGTGCCAAAGTGACTCAACTGCACAACACCAAGAAAGAAGACCTAACCATAAATGAGTACCTTCTTAAGAATAGAAGCACAATTGATCTTCTTGCCCTAATAAGCCATAAATTGATAGTTAAAGACCACATTGATGCAATCTTTGAAGGACTTCCATAAGAGTATGACAAATTTGTCATCTCGGTAAGTTTAAGAATCGATCCTTATTTTGTAGAAGAAATTGAAGCCCTACTTCTCGCTTAAGAAAGTTATATTGACAAAAATACAAAAGGTTCAAATTTCAATGATCAAGTTAACTAAGCCACAATCAGTGAATTTTCATACTTTAATAAGAGAACTGGAACAAGAATCGCTATGAAGTTCAAAATTCAACAAGGCCTCAAGAATTCTTTGGTCATGGAAAGCAACATACCATAGATAACTTATCCCAAAGAGGACGTGGAAGATATGACAAGAGCTTATGGGAAGGAAATAACAAACCCCAATGTCAATTATGTGGAAGGTTGGTACATGTGGTCATGCAATGTTATTACATATTTGATCATTCATTCGTAGGGCTATCTCAACTGTAGAATCATCCACCGCAAGGAAATATTGCTTACATACTTTAGCAAACCTTGAGACTATTATCTCAACATGAGAAACTGTCAATTGTATTCTCACAACAAGCACCTTCAGATGTTGCAAAATCCACCTATTGGTACCCAAACTTTGGAGCAACATATCATCTAACACTTGAGCTGAACAACATTGTGAATTATTCACAATTCTTTACACTAGACTAAGTCTTCATGGGAAACGGGAAGGGTCTTCCAATTCATCACATTGGTACCACATCATTCTCATCTCCCATTTGATCTGTACAAAAAACTTGCACTAAAACAATTGCTTCATATTCCAAAAACAACCAAAAATCTTCTTAATGTTTCTAAATTTGCTAATGACGACCATGTATACTTTGAATTGCATCCCACCTCTTGTTTTTTCAAGGACCTAACCACCAAAATAGTTCTACCCAAAGGCCAACTTAAAGGGGGACTGTAAGTGTTTGATAACTTAAAACTCAACTCCTCGCATCCTCAATACTCAATCGTTCTTGCAAGTTGAGCATAGTAGTCACAATAGCAACTTTCTTCATTCTTTTCACAATAGTAGCAATAAGAACATCATTTGAACTATCGCACAACAACCTTGGCCACCCATTTGATTAAATTGTATCACAAGTCCTCAACATATGTAACATTTCTCATCTTAATAAAAAAATCTTCTCTAATTTGTTCTTCATGTTACTTAAGGAATATTCACAAATCTCCAATTCATCCACTATTTCCTACACTACACCTTAGAACTTGCACATTCAAATTTATAGGGACTTGCTTCAATACCCTCTTCCAATGGATATCGATTCTGCATTCATTTCATTAATGTCTACTCAAAATACGCTTGAATTTATATGCTTAAGCAAAAATTATGTCTTACAACCTTTTCTAATTTTCAAATCTCGGGCTAAAGTGGCTTGACTGAGATATTTGAAAAAAAAAGGAAAGAAAAAAAAACTCAATTTTAACCATTCTTTATTAAAATATAATACTTTTAAATTTAAAATTATCACATCAAGAAGACAACTTTAAAATTTAATTGTATTTCTTAAAAATATTATAAATTTGAAAATGGTTTTAAAAGTGTGGAATTTTTATAAATATCTTTTAAAATTATTATATTTTTTTTCAAAATCCCGTGGGTGGGTGGATGGCGTGGGATGGAGAAAAAGTGGGGAAGTGGTGGGGAACAGAGAAAAAAACAAAAACAAAAAACAAAAACAAAAACAAAAACAAATCATGCAAAGCATACATTATTTAAAATAAAAGAAGAAATTTTTAATCAAGCGGATTGACTTTTCGTAACAACTACATAATAGTAACCCCTATAATTTCAAAATTACCCCTTAAGCCAATTTTTTCCCCTCAAAATTTAAAATAATCACATAAGTCGATCTTTCTTCTTTTTCATTTTTTTTTTCTTATCAAATGCCCATATGTACCTAATCAGAAAAATATTGTGTTTTTTTTTTAATTTCTAATTAAAATAATATTTTAAAATATATATTTTTTATTTTATAAATAAATTACAACATCTTTTTAATTTATTTCAATATGGTTTTTTTTTAAAAAAAATCTCTTTGACTCTTTATGAAACAATATGAGTAATTTTAGAATATTTATAGTTTTATTAAATACTTTGAAAATAAAATATTATTATACATCAAATTTATATTGTAATTATAAATATAGGTACATTTACAATTTAGATTTTTATTTTTTAATACTTAATTTATAATTTTTATGATATATACATATATAAACACTCTTTAAGTAAAAAAAATAATTAAAATATTTTTTTATTGAAAAACAAGTACTTATTTAGAAGGCCTAAATTTCTTTTCGTGATTTTTTTATGAATAAAAAATAATTTTTTATTTAGATGAACATAGAATATTCAAATGCTATTAATTAGGATTTAGGAGCAATGCTTGAGTCTTCTTCTTTCTACTGCCATTTGGAGCAATATTAGTCCAATTTATTTTTAAGTTCTTATCCCCAGAAACAAGATAAGGTCCATGACACAACCTCAAAAGTCAAAATACATAACTGAACCACTTGAATAAGAAGCAAGGCTCCTCTCCTATCAACTCATACAGAGACATAAGCCAACTATTCATTTGGAGGGGGTCGAGGATCCAAACCGAACTTTGACAAAGCTAAGATGTTGCTCCCTTGGCGGCATACATTCCTTGAAAACAGCATCGTCGACAAGCCTTTGATACCATCCATGCAAAACAGGAAACTTCTCTTCGGTCAGGATCTCCATTCCCAGAGCTTCTTGGGCAACAACAAGCCAAACTATAATGTTTGCAGCTATTTCCACGAATCCCAAACTCTCCCCTCCAAAGAATTTCTTCTCTTTCAGCTCACTCTCTAGAGTTTTCAGATGCTCCTGGATTTCTTCAATCAGTCCATTATGCTCCTCTCCCTTACTCAACACAACCTTTTTTGCTGCCGGCCAGAGCTGCATAATATTGTACAGTAGTCAGGACCCAAGTGAATTTAAAATAAAAAGAGGAAAAAAAAAAATATGGGTTTACCTTCTCATCTAAGAACTTAGCCCAGAACCGTGCCATGGCCTTCTCATAAGGGTCTGCAGGCAAGATGGGGTTGTGTTTCCAGGTCTCATCAATGTACTCCAGGATTACAAGTGACTCTGCAACTGGCTTTCCATTATGCAAAAGCACAGGGATTTGCTTATGGACTGGGTTATACTTGAGAAGCGAAGGACTCTTGTTGGACAAGTCCTCTTCTATGTACTCATACTGAATCCCTTTTAGCTTGAGGGCCACTTCAATTCTGCGGCTAAAAGGGCTTGCCCACATGCCGAACAGCTTCACTTCTTCAGCCATTGTTGCAGCTTGAAGAGATCAGGCTGCCACTGGTGTGCCCTCTTCTTATTTATAGAGGTTTTCTTGATAAACCAGGCGCGGTGCTGGCCCTTGGATTTGTCGAGATTTTAGTTTGGAGTGTGATCGGATGGATGATTGGGAACCAATAATGTATCTGGTGAGGCCTGACAAAGTGGTAGACATCAGCCAATGCGTGTCCATTGAGGCATGGCCTACGCATCCAGACAACGGAGACTTTGAAGACGGCACTTATCGCTGTCGGTGATGTGATATTTCCCTTGGAATCTTATCTCTTTGCATTATTTAAGTGGGCCAAATTGCAAGGATTGGAAAGTCGAAAAATTTCGGAAAATATCGTTTATCGGCCGGCTCCGACACAATATTCGTCACGGTAATTTTTCGGAACTATCGCCAATATTTTGGTATTTTTCGAAGCGACACGCGGAGCAGCTGGAGAACGTCAAAAAATTGCCCATTCTACCACTCTTTTGAAAATTTTGAAAATTCTCATATTTGAATTTTTAACGATTCAATGCCCAAATTTCATTTATGTTTTTATATTATTATTTTATTTTATATTATAATTTTATTTTTAACATTTTTCATATTTATCTGATTAATCCTATTTTAAAAAATTATTATCGCTTCACTCTTAATTTTTTTTTTATATTTATCCTTTCAATTTTATTTAATTTTAAATATTTTTATTTTAAAATATTAAAAATATAATTTTACCCAAAAAATTGCTGTAATATAAAAATTTAAGAAAATTCTAATATTTTATAAATTAAAATTAATTTGATAAGATAAATTATTAATAATTTCAATTATTTAAATAAATTAATATTAATAGAAAAAGTTGTTATCACACATTTTTAATAAAATTTTGAAATTAAATCTCAAATAAAATATTTTATATAAATTAATTTAATTTTTTTTATTTTAAATGTAATTAAACATGTTTTAATAAAAGTATTTAAAATTTTTTTAAATAAATATTATCTTCAACAAGATCTCCCTTTATTTTGATACAAAGTACTATTGCAATGTCATATATATTATATTTATGTATAGATTATTTTAAATCAAATATTTTTTAACTTAATTATAACTTTATACATTTTCAAAATTCATATTTATTATTTTTAAAATTCAAATATCAAGTCTACCGATATATCTCTATTCATCGATGTTTTTCTTCTCGATCATATCTATATAAATTATACTTATAAAATAACTTAAAAATATGTATTTTTGCTTATTTTATTTTATTTTTTTGAATTTTTCCAAACATTCTTATGAATGTTAAATAACTTTCGCTCCACTGATATTTGTGAAAAAATAGTCACTCTGATATTTCCAATTTATTCGTAAAATAAAAGTACTGCTATATCCATAATTACCGATATATCCGTAATTATCGATATTTTGGGTAGACATGGTTGTTTGAACATTATTAAAATTAAAAAAATATATAAAATCATAATAAAAATAAAATATAAATATTGAGATTTTTTATTTTAATAAATAATAAAATTAAAATATTTAATTATTAAGAAGAAATTATAGACATCAACATTTTTAATGAATTAAATTGGTTTTCAAAATTGTGGTTTCCCAATTCAACAAAATTTGAACTTGATAAATAATATTTGTGACAAAATTTAAAAGAGAATTAAAAATAAATATTCTTTTGTTAGCAAATTTCCTTAATGAAAAAGATAAGTTGTTAAAATTAATTAAACAAATTTTTTAAATTAAACAACTAAATATTGAGGAATCTCAAAATTTAATTTGTTAATTTTACTTATAATAGGGTGACTTCCTTCAATGAAAGGAAGATCGGTGAAACGACTCCACATAGAAATTCATAAATAAGAAAATTTTCAAGAAATAGTAAAAGAATAATATATATGTTTTTCATAAATGAGGCACAAAAATTTCGTAAAGAAGAAAATTTTCAAGAAATAATAAAAGAACAATAAATATGTTTTTTGCTTTTTAATTATCAAAGTTCGTTTAACTATGAGAAATAAGATTCTGTTAGTTTGTTAAACAATTGTAAGAGGATGAGCTGGAATTAGTTACAGGTTAGTTACATATTAGTTATAGCATTCTTTGTTTCCAGCCTCCTATATCTAGAGCTTTCCTACACATATTTCAGATGATGAATGAGAACGATACAGAGCATTATGTTGCTTCTTCTCTTTCCTTCTCTACTCTGATTCTCTTTTTCTTATACTCTGTTTCTTTTTCATAATATGGTATCAGAGCCATACTCTGTTTTGTCTTTTTTCATCTCTGATGACTCGAGGAAGCACAATCACTCGAGCTACCACCAGTGTTCCTAACTCATTATCATCTATGGAAGATTCAACCAGTCCTTATTTCCTCCACAATTCAGATCATCCTGGTATTGTTCTCGTTTCCCATCATCTCACTGGTGCTAACTATAATACTTGGAGCAGAGCCATGGTTATGGCACTCACTGCCAAGAATAAAATCAGTTTTATTGATGGGAGTATTCCTTGCCTTGAATCTGATGATCTTTTTTTTGGTATTTGGATTCACTGCAACAACATGGTAATTTCTTGGATTCTCAATTCTGTTCATAAGGACATTGCTGATAGCCTTTTGTATTTTGATACCGCTGTGGGAATTTGGAATGATCTTCGGGATAGATTTTGTCAAAGTAATGGTCCAAGAATTTTTCAAATCAAAAAACATCTTATAGCTTTAAGTCAAGGATCCTTGGATGTAAGTACTTACTATACCCGACTGAAAATTCTTTGGGACGAGCTTAAGGGTTTTCAGCCCCTTCCAGAATGTGCTTGTGGTACTATGAAGACTTGGATGGAATTTCAGCAACAGGAATATGTGATGCAATTTCTTATGGGTCTCAATGAATCTTTTGTTCAAACACATTCTCAGATCTTAATGATGGAACCTCTTCCTCCAATTGCTAAAGTTTTCTCACTAGTTGCACAAGATGAACGACAACGCTCCATTAATTATGGGCTCTATACTCCGCCTGATTCAGTAGCTGCAAATGATTTCAATTCCACCGTTGCAATTTCAGCTGCCAGATTGAATTCCAAGCCTAAGAAGGATCGGCCCACTTGCTCTCATTGTGGAATTTTAGGTCACACAGTTGATAAGTGTTATAAACTCTATGGATATCCACCTGGATATAAATTCAAATCCAAGAATCCTCATGCTAAAGCTCAATCAAATCAAACTAGTTCTAGAACCACTGAAGCCTCTGCTACAGCTGATTCACCACTTGCTTCACTATCTCCAGCTCAATGTCAACAGCTTATTGCTCTTTTAAGCTCTCAGCTCCATGACAATACTCCTGCTACTCTTGAATTGCAGCAGCCTGGACCATCAGTCTCCAGTTTCAGTGGTATATTCTCCCTTTCTTCAGTTTCTTTTCCTAATTCCTTTGATTCCTCGGCTTGGGTGTTGGACATAGGTGCTACTCATCATGTCTGTTGCTCTTTACCTTCCTTTGTTTCATCAGTCCCAGCATCAAATTCCTCTGTTACTCTTCCTAATGGTCACTTGGTGTCAATTAGTAGAATAGGATCTGTGCAATTGTCACCTCATATTACCTTGACTGATGTTCTTTTTGTGCCTCAATTTCAATTTAATCTTTTGTTTGTCAGTGCTCTTACACAAAGCCATAAATATTCTGTTAATTTTCTTTCTCATCTTGTCTTATTCAGGACCATTCACAGGCCAAAATGATTGGGATGGGTAAACGACATAGGAACCTCTATGTCTTGGATTTTTCCAGTTTAGTGTCTCAATCATTTGACATTTCAGCAACTTGTAATAATTTTTCTTCTTCCCCAACTGAACTTTGGCATTATCGTTTGGGACACCTATCATATGCAAAAATTCATACTCTAAAGGATGATTTGAATATTTCTCATATTTCTGAGACTCCATCTCATTATTCAATATGTCATTTGGCAAAGCAACGTCGTTTGCCATTTATGTCTTCAAACAATTTATCAAATTCTCATTTTCAATTGATTCACATTGATGTTTGGGGTCCTTTTCATACAATCACCACTGAGGGATATCGTTATTTTTTTACCATTGTTGATGATTGTACACGATTTACTTGGGTATATTTTCTACGTGCAAAATCTGAAGTTTTTTCTGTTTTTCCAAAATTTTTTACTCTTATTCAGACTCAATTTAATGTGAAAATAAAGTATGTCCGCTCAGATAATGCACTTGAATTGGCCTTTTCTGATTTCTTTCGTGCCCAAGGAATTTTGTCCTTTCATTCTTGTATTGAAACTCCACAACAAAACTCTGTTGTGGAACGAAAACATCAACACATTTTGAATGTTGCTCGAGCTTTGCACTTTCAATCAAACTTACCTTTGCCTTATTGGAGTAATTACATTCTCACAGCTGTCTATCTTATTAATCGCACTCCTTCTCCATTATTGATCAACAAAACCTCATTTGAGTTGTTGTTTGAAAAGAAACCTTCATATTCTCATCTTAAGGCCTTTGGTTGTTTGTGCTATGCTTCCACTTTGAACCATTCTCGTACAAAATTTTCACCTCGTGCTATTAAAGTTGTATTCCTTGGTTATCCCCCTGGTTATAAGGCCTATAAGCTACTTAACTTGTCCACCAATACCACTTTCATTTCCCGTGATGTCATTTTTCATGAGTCGATATTTCCTTTCCAAAATGATGACTCACAACCCCGTCATTCTGATTTTTTCTCTGATCTTGTTCTTCCACTTCCTATTTCCATTTCTTCCAATGATTCAACAAATCCTTCTTTTAGTCCAATTTCATTCTCTCTTGATCGTCCCACCCGGTCTAGGAGAGCACCTTCTTACCTTTAAGATTATCATTGTTCCTCAACTTCTTTTGCTTCGCAATCCACTTGCCACGCTTTATCTCAAGTACTTGATTACCATAAATTATCCACCCCTCACACAACTCTTGTTAATGCCATTTCTTCAAATTTTGAGCCTACTACTTATGCTGAGGCTGCAGTTATTCCAGAGTGGCAAGCAGCAATGTCTACGGAATTGAGAGCTCTTAAAGAAAATAACACTTGGTCATTGACCACACTACCTCCTAGTAAACACACTGTTGGATGCAAGTAGGTCTACCGAATCAAGTATTGAGCTGATGGAACCATTGAACGATATAAAGCCCGTTTGGTAGCCAAAGGCTACACTCAACAAGAAGGTGTTGATTACCTTGACACGTTTTCTCCCGTTGCAAAATTGGTAACTGTTAAGGTTCTTCTTGCTCTAGCTGCTATTCATGGCTGGAGTCTCACTCAGCTTGACGTTAATAATGCATTCTTGCATGGTGATCTTCATGAGGAAGTCTACATATCTTTACCACCTGGTCTTTACCATGAGGGGGAGTCCTTACCTATCAACACTGTTTGCAAACTTCACAAGTCCCTTTATGGGCTAAAACAAGCATCTCGCCAATGGTTCTCTAAGTTCTCTAGTGTTCTTGTCAGCACAGGTTTTAAACAATCAGCTTTTGACAATTCCCTATTTGTTAAGATCAATGGTAATTCTTTCATTGCATTACTAGTTTATGTTGATGACATCGTCATAGCAAGTAATGATCAAGAAAATGTGGATGAGTTGAAGAAGTTTCTTAATGGCTGTTTTAAACTTAAAAATCTAGGAAATGTGAAATATTTCCTTGGTCTTGAAGTTGGTAGATCCTCTAAAGGAATTTCTGTTAGTCAAAGACACTATACTTTGCAACTCTTGTCTGACACAGGATATCTTGGCTGCAAAACTAGAAAGACTCCTATGGATCCAAATGTTAAACTCTCACAAAATGAAGGAGATTTACTTGATGATCCTTCTATGTATAGAAGAATGATTGGTAAATTACTTTACCTTACAATAACAAGACCAGATTTATCATTTTTTGTTAATCGGTTGAGTCAGTTTCTTGCCAAGCCTCGGATTCCTCATCTACAAGTAGCATATCATGTTTTACAGTATGTTAAAGCTACAATTGATCAAAGTCTCTTTTATTCCTCTTCATCTCCCATAGAATTGAAAGCTTTTGCAGATTCTGATTGGGCTGCTTGTCTAGATACCAGGAGATCAATTAGTGGATTTTGTGTTTTCATTGGTGATTTTTTAGTCTCTTGGAAGTCAAAGAAACAACACACTGTGTCTAGATCATCTGCTGAAGCTGAATACCGTTCCATGGCAAATGCTACATGTGAATTAATGTGGATGTTTTCCTTATTCAAAGATTTGCACATAAATCATCCACAACCAGCATTGTTGTTTTGTGATAATCAAGTTGCCTTGCACATAGCAGCAAATCCTATTTTCCATGAAAGAACAAAACATATTGAAATTGATTGTCACTTAGTAAGGGAGAAGGTCCAGGATGGCAGATTGAAAACACTTCATGTTTCTTCTCAACATCAAGTAATAGACCTATTAACAAAGGCCCTCCATCCAACACAGTTCGCACTTCTACTTGACAAGATGGGAACTCATAATATTCATTCTCCATCTTGAGGGGGAGTATTAAAGTTCTCTTAACTGTGAGAAATAAGATTCTGTTAGTTTGTTAAACAATTGTAAGAGGATGAGTTAGAATTAGTTACAGATTAGCTACAAATTAGTTTCAGATTAGTTATAGCATTCTTTGTTTCCAACCTCCTATATCTAGAACTTTCCTACACATATTTCAGATGATGAATAAGAACGATACAGAGCATTCTGTTGCTTCTTCTCTTTCCTTCTCTACTCTGTTTCTCTTTTTCTTATACTCTGTTTCTTTTTCATAATATTAATAAAATTATTTGAGAATAAGTCACTCTAAGCCCTCAATTAACTTTCAAAACTGAAAAAAATATTTTCCTTACGAGCATTTGAAGTGTGATCAAAGTGAAAGAATGATAAGAAAATATTATTTTATAAAAGAATATTATTACAAATATGGTATTCTCACAATGATTATTTTTTAATAAAAAATATTTTGTTTCACATATTTTCTTATTGTTTTGCAAATTCACTAAAG
>JAJJMI010024812.1:0-15449 GCA_022059035.1 Vitis rupestris | reverse complement strand
GAAAGGAGGAATGGTGGAGAGAAAGAAGGCGGTCAACCAAGCAGAAACAGTGGCCAAAGCGGCCCCGAGCCTAGGGAGCATCGGATCGACATTGTTGAAATCAGTCCTAGGGTGAAAAATTGGATTGAGGCTTTCAAAAATGCAGAAGAAAGGACTCAATGCATCTCAAACTCCAGGGCCAAGGATACCGAAGGTTCCTCACATTCTGAAGGGGACCCAGGATATCAAGAAATTCTACGAACCGAGGGTAATTTCATTCGGTCCTTACCACCGTGGCAAGTCCCACCTTCGCCCAGGGGAAATGATCAAGCCTCCCTGTGCCCAAAACTTCCTGGCTGATAGTAACCCGGACATCGATGCTTTGTACACAAAAATCGAAAGTAATATCGAGGCAGTGAGGAAGGGCTATGATTGGAGTAGTACAAGCGAGTATGATGATGAGACACTCGCCTGGATGATGCTTCTGGATGGGTGTTTTTTACTACAATTCATCCGCAGCACAGAAGACGGCAGCACAATCAATTTGAGTAATGTTGATTTTTGCATACAAGTAATGAATTATTGCATACAAGGCACGGAGACAACCTTTCAATGCTGCTGCTACTCATCAATTCCTGGAGGGCCAACTTAAAGAATTGAAGAGCAATAACTGCACGTCCTGACATTTTCCATGAATGAACAATAATTGCACTTGACATTTTTCAAAATTAAATAAAATTTAAATGATAAAAAAAAATTTAAAAGTGAAATGATAATAATTTTTAAAATAGGATTAATAAGATAAATGATAACACATTTAACATTTAAACTATAATTTATTTAATTCAAATTCATTCAATAATGTAAAATAAATAAAGATGCATATATGACTTTTTAATATTTAATTATCCTATAAATGATATTAAAAAAATATTTGTTAAGAAAATTATAACGATGGTTTTTATATATTTATTAATTAATTAATTAAATTTTAAAATAAAATACTTAAAATTTATTAATTTATTTTTTCACTAATAAACTTTAACATATTTATTATTATTATATATTAACAAATGAGAACTTAGTCTATCCACAATCAAATTTGAACCCAATCCTTTTGGCTTGATTCGAATGATTCCCTTTCATAGCCACTTTAATTTAAAGTGGCAGGTTGCCACTTTAAATTTGAAATTTGAAGCGTGACAACATGGGTAGCATTAATTAGAAGTGTGGGCATCATTGACCGATAATTGGTCGATTTCATATTAGCCATCATCGATAAATGATTTTTTGTCGATATTTTGGTGAAAAATCCTGATTTTTCAAATACAGGTGGTCTTGCACTTCATAAGGATTAAACAATAAATAATGGGTATGGAGAAATGGGTGAAATACAAAGTAACATGATATTATAATGATAAAATAATAATAATAATGTTAGAAGTTAAGTTAATAAATGAAATAAAATAAAATTATAGTTTAATTAAATTAGCTATATATTCTTATAAACATTATAAATTAGAAACTTATTAATTTTACTTAAATAAAGAATAAATGAATTAAATTAATATTAATAATTAGAAATAAAAATATTAATAAATAATATTATTAGGATCATCGAATCTATATAATTTTAGTTAATTGTCTATAGCAAGAAACTTATTGATTTTAGTTAAATAAGGAATAAATTAATTGAGTTAATATTGATAATTAAGAATAATAATATTAATAAATAAAATTATTAAGATCCTGGAATCTATAATTTTAGTTAAGCTTCTATTTTTTTTTCAAATATATTAACTTTAGATAATAAGCTATCCACTAACCATTTATTATTTAATCATTCAACTTACAATAATGAGATTTTCAATCCTTCAAAATGACATTAATTTAACCCACTTCCTTAATCAATTATACCTCGATTAAATTAACCTTTCAAAAATTAAATCTACTAAATGATAATATTCATATCTAATCAATTTACCTTTTTGTATAAATTCTTAAATTCATATTTAATTTCATTTCGATTCAATTTTATTTCATATTTTATAATTTTATAAGGGTTATAAAAATTAAAATGATTCATACCGTAACATTAAATTAAATATCTTTTGAAAAATTTATTATAACCATTTGATATAATACAAATTTCATCAAGTTTTTCTAATTATGGTTTTCTGATAATTACCTTATAATAATAAAATTAATTCTTGTAATACATATAATATTCAAATTTCAAAAATCCAATCTCAAATAATTTAATTGCTAAATTTATATTTAATTTTTGAAGTTCCTAATTTTGAAATGTGACTTGCCAAGAATCTAAACTATTGACCTTCCACTAAGTCACTAACTGCTCAAAAGTTTCGCCTAATTAAATAAAATATCTGACACGTCAATGTTCACTAACATCGTTCATTTATTTAGACCATTTTGGTTGACGTTGAGGATAGTCATCGACAGTAGACATACATCTTCTGGACAAATTAGCATACCAACAGTATTAGGCTAAGGTGGTGATCCAATTCCATGGAAGAGATAGAACCAGAAGGCGGCCAACCAAGCAGTGAGGAGCATTGGATTGACAATGTTGAAATTAGTCTTAGGGATTAGATTGAGTCTCTCAGAACGGCAGGAGAAAGCACTCAATGGCCAGGGATACCAAAGGTTCCTCAGATCTTGAGGGGGACCCAGGATTTCAAGAAATTCTACTAACCGAGGGTAATTTCAATCGGTCCTTACCACCATGGCGAGCCCGACCTTGGCCGAGTGGAAATGATCAAGCCTCCATGTGCCCAAAAATTCTTGGCTGATAGTAACCAGGACATCGAAGCTTTGTACACAAAAATTCGAAGTAATATCGAGGCAGTGAAAAAGTGCTATGATTGGAGTAGTACAAAAAAGTATGATGATGAGATACTCGCCAGGATGATGCTTCTGGATGGGTGTTTTTTACTACAATTCATCCGCTGGGAGGTATGATAAACGTTCTTAAAGTTCACGAAATAGATTGTGTGGTGCAGGACTTATTCTTGCTGGAGAACCAACTTCCCTATGGAGTCCTCAAGTTGATTTTTGAGGGAGCAAATTTCAAGGTTGGTCTACCAATGGAAAAGAATATAATAGAATTCGTAACTGAGATCGGAATGCCAGAAGGGTTGTCATCAGAAATACAGCTGAAAGAGGTGAACGAGAAGCCCTCTCATCTCCTCGACCTTTTGCGAAGTGCTCTCCTAGGCAGGTTCCACATGACTAGGAGTCAGCCCGAAAAAGAGCAGCAACCTAAGAAAAAAGGAAAGTCGTCGTCGTCTCAAGGGGGAAAGTGGGGGCTCCGTTGGCCATGGAAAAAAGGCAAACAACGGGGCATTAGGCAGTCTTTTCGACACATCAAGGAGCTTAAAGCTGCCGGGATCTATCTCAAACCGAGTAGAACGTGTTTCTTGAGAGACATTTCTTTCAAATCCTACTTCTTCTTTGGTTACCTAAAACTTCCCCCAATAACCATTGATGACTTCACGAAGAGCAAGTTCTTGAACATGGTAGCCTATGAAATGTGTCCAGATGCCCCAGATGACTATGCGGTCACTTCTTATATATGCTTCCTTGACGACCTCATTGATCATGCAGACGATGTCAAGGAGATGAGATCTAAGCACATTCTCCACAACCTTCTTGGCAGCGATGAAGATGTGGCCCGAATTTTGAACGAGATCGGTAATGGCTTGTTAGATCCCGGAATTTATGAAGATGTGAAAGATTGTATTCAGAAACACTACGACAAGAGAGTGAATACTTGGATAGCTCAAGCCCTTCACAACCATTTCAGGTCTCCGTGGACTGTCATGGCTTTCATTGCTGCTCTTTTGATACTATTTCTTACCGGGGTTCAGACCTACCCGGGGTTCAGACCTACTGCGCTCTTCCCGGTAATTAATATATATATATATATATATATATATATATATGTTAATGTATATTATGGGTATATTATGTTATGGGCTTTAGGCCCAGTTAGGTTACTTGTACCGCACTCATATGCCTCCTATATAAAGACACTGATGTATATTCTTTGATGCTAAGAAATACAATACAATTATTCAGTATTTCTAACATGGTATTAGAGCCACTGCTCTGACCTTTTCTTAGCAGTCTTGTCTTCATTAGTGTGACTTCCTTTCTTTTACTAACGCTTCCGTCATCACTACTGCCGCTGTAGCCTCTTGCCGTTGAACCTTCGACGTCATCCAGCCGTCGTCCTTGGGTTCCGGACCTGCAGCCGTCGTCGTTAAGGAGTTTCACACTGCACAGACCACTGCTCTTTGCATCACCGGTGCAAATATTGCTCCGATTTCATTTTTGAAGGTACCACTGAGATCGTCCAGCGCCGATCTACACATTCGTGGAAACCTCGTCGCCATCGGAGACCGCACGCGCCCTCACGCGCAGCTCAAAGTTTCAGTGACGCTGATCACGCGCCACACGCGCCACCACGCGCCGGGGCCTGGTCTGCTGACGTCATCATCTCTGCCACGTCAGCGCCACGTTAGCCCTAGCTGCGTCAGCATCCACTAATCTGCTGACGTGTCAGCGCCACGTTAGCCCTAGCTGACATCATCTCCACGTTGACCTTTGACCGTTGACCGTTGACTTTGACCAGCCGTTGACCGTTGACTTTGACAGTTGACTTTCCAGGATTGACCCGGTCCTCCTTACCCAGTTTTTCACGTAGATTTCATTTTTGTAGTCTATTTTTACATATTGTGTCTCTAAATGGATAAAAAGGATATTTTTCTTTCTCGCCCCATCAATACTGTATTAGAGGGAAATAAAAATTACTTATCTTGGTCTCAAGCTATGCGCAGTTTTCTTAAGGGTCGCATGCTCTGGCATTATTGTACTAGTGCAATGACTATTCCTGTCAAGGGAGCAAGTGAAGAAGATGTTGCCTTTCTTAGTCGCATGATTGAATGGGATAGTTATAACCACATGATCCTCACATGGATTCGGAACACTTCCATTCCCTCTATTTCCAATCTGATGGGCAGCTTTGATGATGCAAAATCTGCATGGGATATGTTGGCCAAAAGGTACTCCACTACTCATGGATCCATGAAATATCAGTTAGTGGTTGAATTACATCAACTCAGGCAAGAACCAAGGCAATCCATCAATGACTATTATGATCAGCTTCGCTCTTTATTTGGGACTAAATTGACCTTTCTGATCCAACTTGGGCATGCTCAAAAGATGCTCAGCAATATGCTTCCATTAGAGATGAATTTCGCCTCTATGAATTCTTGATGTCACTTCACAAGGATTTTGAGCCCATTCGTGGTCAGCTACTAAATCGCAGTCCTGCTCCCTCTCTTGATACTGCTGTAAATGAGTTGGTTAGAGAAGAAGCTCGTCTTGCAACCCTTCAAGCCCAGAATAAGCTCAATGTTTTGGCTATTACTCCATCTACTCCACTCATAGAGCAACCTCAGCAATCAGGTGATTCTTATGGCTCTAGCAATCGTCGCAAGCAGACCAACAAAAAGTTCTGCAACTATTGCAAGCGTCCTGGCCACACCATTGAGACTTGTTACCATCGTAACAAATCTACTGCTGCTGTTGCTAATATTTAGCCTACTCCGCCAATGGCTTCCACCTCAGCTGAGTCCCAGTCTTTTGGATCTACTATCAACCTCTCCTCCACTGAACTACAGGAGATCATAGCTCAGGCTGTTCGTATGGCTGGTAATGCATCTCTTTCCATTGCCTTATCTGTTCTACCTGGTGAGTCTCAAACTTGGCTTTTTGATTCTGCCTACTGCAATCACATGATACCTCACTCATCCCTATTCTCCAACCTTGACCCTGCACCACATCCTCTAAATATTCATATAGCTGATGGTTCCACCATGCATGGGAATAGTCTAGGTTTTGTTTCAACCTCTAATATTTCTGTTCCTGGAGTCTTCCATGTTCCTGACCTATCCTATAATTTGTGCTCTGTGGGACAATTAGCTGAACTTGGTTATTGCCTTATTTTTTACTATTCTGGGTGTATTGTGCAGGATCCGAGGACGGGATAGGAGCTTGGGACCGATCCTAGAGTTGGGCGTATGTTTCCCGTGAACAATCTTCATCTTCCACCTATTGCTCCTGTTTCTGTTGCTACTACAGCAGCTGCAGTTTCTTCCTTACCTTCTCTTGCACTTTGGCATTCTCGTCTTGGTCATGCACTATCTTCTCGGGTACAACAGTTAGTGTCTAGGGGTCTGTTGGGTTCTGTGTCTAAAGACATTTTTTATTGTACTTCATGTAAGTTAGGAAAACAGCCAGCTTTGCCTTTTAATAACAGTGAATCCATTTCTAATAGTATTTTTGAGTTAATTCATTCTGATGTTTGGGGACCTTCTCCTGTTGCTAGTATTGGTGGATCTCGATATTTTGTTGTTTTTATTGATGATTATTCTTGTTATAGTTGGATTTTCCCTATGAAATCTCGTTCCGAAATTTTACCAATATATAGCAATTTTGCAAAAATGGTTGAAACACAATTCTCCAAACGTATCAAAACCTTTCAATCTGATAATGCTCTTGAATATACTCAACATGCGTTTCAAGCTCTGTTACATTCCTATGGCACTGTACATCATCTAACTTGTCCAAGTACCTCTCAGCAAAATGGTCGAGCCGAAAGAAAACTTCGTCATATTCTTGACACTGTTCGTGCTCTACTTCTTTCTGCCAAAATTCCTGCCCCATTTTGGGGTGAAGCGGCTCTTCATGTTGTTCATGCAATTAACCACATTCCAATTGCTGTCATCCATAATCAGACTCCGTATGAGCGTCTCTTTGGGTCACCCCCTGACTATCATCACCTTCGCTCATTTGGATCTCCTTGTTTCGTTCTTCTTCAGTCTCATGAGCACAACAAACTTGAGCCTCGCTCTAAACTCTGTTGTTTCCTTGGTTATGGCGAAACTCAAAAGGGGTATAGGTGTTATGATCCTGTTTCTCATCGTCTTCGTGTTTCTTGTAATGTTGTCTTTTGGGAACACCGATTGTTTGTTGAACTCTCTCACTTTCGTTCTTCCTTGACTAACTCCTCTGTTTTAGAAATCTTTCCAGATGAGTCTCTTGTTCCTTCTACAAATACTTTTGATCCTCCTTTGGACTTCTCTCTAGATATTTTTGATGCTTCTCCTAGACAGGTCGCAGATGAACAGATTGATGACAAGCTACCCCACTTTGAGCCTGGGTCCCCTGCTCCTGCTCTGCCTGAAGATCCTCCACAAGACATTCCACCTCGCCACTCAACTCGGGTAAGATCCATTCCTCCACACCTACTTGACTATCATTGTTACACTGCCCTTGCTACACTTCACAAGCCTCAAACCTATCGTGAGGCCTCTACTGACCCTTTATGGCAGATTGCTATGAAAGAGGAACTTGATGCATTAACCAAAAACCATACTTGGGACCTAGTTACTCTCCCTCCTGGACAGTCTGTGGTTGGTTGTAAGTGGATCTATAAGATCAAGACTCGCTCTGATGGATCCGTTGAGCGCTACAAGGCTCGTCTTGTTGCCAAAGGCTTTACACAGGAGTATGAGATTGATTATGAAGAGACTTTTGCTCCAGTTGCTCGTATCTCATCTGTTCGTGCTCTCTTAGCTGTTGCTGCTGCTCGTCAATGGGATTTTTTTCAGATGGATGTTAAAAATGCCTTCCTTAATGGGGATCTGAGTGAAGAAGTCTATATGCAACCTCCTCCTGGTCTCTCTGTTGAATCAAACAAGGTTTGTCATCTTCGACGTGCACTTTATGGTCTTAAACAAGCCCCACGAGCTTGGTTTGCCAAGTTCAGCTCCACTATTTTTCGCTTGGGTTACACTGCCAGTCCGTATGATTCTGCCTTATTTCTTCGTCGTACTGATAAAGGCACTATTTTGCTTCTTCTATATGTGGATGATATGATCATAACTGGTGATGACCTTAGTGGCATTCAAGAACTCAAGGATTTTCTCAGTTAGCAGTTTGAGATGAAAGATCTTGGACATCTCAGCTATTTCTTGGGTCTTGAAATTACTCATTTCACAGATGGTCTTTATATTACTCAAGCCAAGTATGCTTCTGATCTGTTGTCTCAAGCCGGACTCACTGACAGCAAGAATGTTGACACTCCAGTTGAACTTAATGCGCATCTGACACCCTCGGGGGGGAAACCATTGTCTAATCCTTCTTTTTACAGACGATTGGTTGGCAACTTAGTTTATCTCACAGTTACTCGTCCAGACATCTCCTATGCTGTTCATCAGGTGAGCCAGTATTTTTCTGCTCCACGATCAACTCACTATGCTGCTGTTCTGTGCATTCTTCGATACCTGAAGGGTACCCTTTTTCATGGCCTTTTCTACTCAGCTCACTTTCCTTTTGTACTCCGTGCATTCTCTGATGCTGATTGGGCAGGAGATCCTACTGATCGCAGGTCCACTACAGGTTATTGCTTCCTCCTTGGTTCTTCTTTGATTTCTTGGAGAAGTAAGAAACAAACTTTTGTGGCCCGCTCCAGTACTGAAGCAGAATATCGTGCCCTTGCTGATACCACATCTGAGCTCCTTTGGCTAAGATGGCTTCTTAAGGATTTGGGTGTGTCCACTTCCTCTGCTACTCCTCTTTATTGTGACAACCAGAGTGCCATTCATATTGCTCACAATGATGTCTTTCATGAACGGACTAAACACATCGAGATTGATTGTCATTTTATCCGTTATCATCTTGTCCATGGTGCTCTTAAGCTTTTCTTCGTCTCTTCCAAAGATCAACTTGCAGATATCTTCACCAAGTCACTTCCTACGAGACGCACTCGTGATTTAATTGACAACCTCAAGTTGGTCTCACATCCACCTTGAATTTGAGGGGGGATGTTAATGTATATTATGGGTATATTAGTTAATGTATATTATGGGTATATTATGTTATGGGCTTTAGGCCCAGTTAGGTTACTTGTACCGCACTCATATGCCTCCTATATAAAGGCACTGATGTATATTCTTTGATGCTAAGAAATACAATACAATTATTCAGTATTTCTAACAATATATATATATATCTTGGATTAATTATGACTGTGATGTGTTTTTATCTTGTTTGGTGTGTGCAATTAGACAAATAAAATGCTTATATTGTTAAGTTGTATCACTGGATTTCATGCATGCAATATTATGAGTCTTTTCCTCCGCACGTGAATTATAATCTATAATGTCTGTTTGAATTCACAATTTCCAGCTTGCTTTTTTCTGTTCTTTTTCATAGACCAGGATCACAGATAACACAACATCCACATAGAAAATTTTCAGTCAACAGTATGTGATTCCGTGGATGGGATGGGAATTGAATTTGCTCACACATTTTTTTATCTAGGAGAAAATTGTGGATAAAATTATAATTTTGATATATTTATAAATTGAGGGTCGACTCTCTAATTTTTTATTTTTTATAAAAGACAAAAATATCCCTTTTTGGGTAATTTAATGTTTAATTTTGGATAAAAAGAAATTTCATAAATAAATACTACATTTTTTAATGAAGTCTTCAGATCTTCGTTGAAAGAATCTTCAAATACTCTTCAACTCTTCCATAAATTTTTTATCTTCTTGGAATCTCTTTTAAGAGCTTTAGGGCTTTTCTTTAGTTTTTTTGTCAAAATACATCACTGAAGGAAGTGGGGAGCGAAGGCAGTTTTTATTTCATCGTTGAACTTGTTTGAAAAAAAAACACACACACAAAGATTGAGTTAGAAATGAAAGTGGAGAAAAGAAAAGTACTCGGCAATTTTGCATACTGCATGATAGAACTCGTTAAAATTGTTTATACCTCTAGCACTAAAATACATCTTGTAGCACTTGGCAATCAAAGCCTGTTTTTCCTCTTTACTTCCAATTTAGACATGGAGAGGTGACACAAACTTTGGGATATTCAATGATTCAACGAAGCATTCATCAAATACTATACTGTTTGCTTTGATGGAGGGGCAAAGATGATGATACTAGGAGTTAGTTTCACGAGAGATGCGCCTATCTTTTGAGTGGTTGGATATGATGATGTTGTTGGAAAGTGTCTCAGAAAATTATTTTTGAGTCAATTGAAAAATTATAGATAATCTCCTAATACAAAATATTATTGTATTTGAGTTTCCTATTATTATAGTGGGAATATTATATTATAAGAATTTTTTTTAGGAAAAGACATTTTGAAAATTATACATTTAGTTTTCTATATGCAAAAAAAAAATTAAAAAAAAAATTAAAAGTGTTTTAAAATTTTTCCCACATTTTTTTTTTTTTTTTTAAAAAAAAAACCATTTTTAGGGTAAAAATGTTTTTAAAAAATATTGCCAATTGGATTTTAAATAATCTAGATTGTCACTTTTTTATTTCAATTATATATATTATATAAAATATTTCTAATTTTTTTGTACAAAGTAAATAAATTATTTAATATATTCAAACATATGGTTGATGTCATTCAATCAATTGATATAAATCTTTCTTTTAAAGTAGACATGATGCAAATAATTACATATAATCAAGCAATGAACTATCGTTCTTAATTTATTTTCTTTGGTCATTTCATTTTTTTTTTTTGGCCCTTTTTCGAGATTTTTTTATTCTCATTTCTGTTACATATAACAATTTCTTTACTTTTCTTTTCATATAACCATGGAGGCAAAACGAGTGTGATATAATACTATTGTCCAATAATAATATCTAATAATATAAAACAATTATTTTAAATATATAACAACATTTAAAATTTTAGACAAATAATTTCCATTATTTTCAATATTGATGGCACTAATAAATTTCAATTTTATCTTCGTTAACATACAATCCAAATAACTCTTAACACTTCACACAAATATTTATCTTTCATTTACATGAATTGAATATTTATCCAACATCATTTCCACTAAAAATCAATTATTGAAAAAAAAATTAAAATGACAACTATACACCTAGAATCCCTTACAAGTAGAATCACTTGCAAAATAACACCATGATAAGTAAATCTAAATCCAAAAAATAATAATCACGAATTTTTTTATTAAAATATATTATATCAAAGTTTTGGGGGACAAACTACTCTGCCAAAAATCAAGAATCTAATCATTAATTTTGAAATTAGACTTCATGATATTTTTCACATAAAATAAAATATCCTCCTAAAATTTCACTCAAAAAAATCAAATTTATTTATTTCATCAAACAACCTTCTGAAGATTTAAGATACTAAACGTTGTTTTTTTTTTTCCCCCTTTTAATTCATTCTACACCTCTCTTTCTCTCTCCTAAGACTAGACTTTTTCTTTACACGGCGCCCCCCCCCCCCCCCCGCTTCCCTCATTTTCCCATACATTTACTAATTTAATTAAATTTCATATCATAATAAAACTGTATTTTACCATATTCTCATTTTAAGATTTTATTTTTTCAAATATATCAGTTTTAGCTAATAATATAATAATCCACTAACCTTCGTTCAATTTACAATAATAAGATTCTTAATCCTTCGAAATGACATTAGTTGAATTTACTACTTTTATTAAATATACTTCAATTAAATCAACCTTTTAAAAATTAAATCTACTAAATGATAATATTCATATTTAATCAATTTACCTTTTTATATAAATTCCTAAATTTACATAACATAATTTAATTTTAATTTCATTTTATTCAATTTTGTTTCATGTTTTTATATTTTATAAGGTTGAATTCCCATTATAATTAAAAATTAAATTGTTTTGCCATAATATTAAATTAAATTAAATATCTTTTGAAAAGTTTATTATAACCATACAATATAATACAAATTTCACCAAGTTTTTCTACAAAAGGTTTTCGGATCATTACCTTATAATAATAAAATTAATTTTTACCATATATGTAATATTCAAATTTTAAAAATCCAACCACAAATAATTTAATAGTTAAATTTAAATTTAATTTTTGAAATTCCTATTTCGAAATGTGACTTGGCAAGAATTTAAACTTTCTATTAGCTTTGCAAAAATTACACCCGATTAAATAAAACGTTGACACGTGAATGTTTAGTAACATCATGGCAGTAGACTAACAAATATATGAATTTTCACCATTCATTTTGGATGATCACGAGGGATAGTCATCGGCAGTAGACCGAACTTTATGAAGATGTGAAAGCTCCTATTCAGAAACACTACGACAAGAGAGTGAATACTTGGATGGCTCGAGCCCTTCAGGACCATTTCTGGTCTCCATGGACTATCATGGCTTTCATTACAACTGTTTTGTAGTCCACTTTCAATCTCATCATTTGAACACAAATTGGGGCCAGTCAGGAGAGAGATTTTTTGGTAGGATGAGTTATTGAATATAAATTGATGACGTGTCAGCATCTTAGAGAGATTTTGTCAAACACACATATATTTTTTTTTTAAACATTGCCAATTAAATTCTAAATAATCTAGATGACAACTTTTTTTTTTTTATTTCAATTATATATATTATATAAAATATTTCTAATTTTTTTATACAAAGTAAATAAATTATTTAATATATTCAAACATATGGTTGATGTCATTCAATCAATTGATATAAATCTTTCTTTTAAAATAAACATGATACAAATAATTACATATAATCAAGCAATAAACTATTATATTAGGATTTTCATAGAAAGATATGTATTTATACTTAAACACATTTTTCATTTGGAGTCTTCTCGAGGTAAATTTTGTATTTTTTATATTAAGGTTTCTTAATTTATTCTCTTTGGTCATTTCATTTTTTTTTTTAAAACTTTTTTTCTACCCTTTTTCAAGGTCCTTTTATTCTCATTTCTGTTTCATATAACAATTTCTTTACTTTTCTTTTCATATAACCATGAAGGCAAAATGAGTGTAATATAATACGATTGTCCAATAATAATATCTAATAATATAAAACAATTATTTTAAATATATAACAACATTTAAAATTTTAGACAAATAATTTCCATTATTTTTAATATTGATGTCACTAATAAATTTCAATTTTATCTTCCTAACGTACAGTCCAAATAACTTTAACACTTCACACAAATATTTATCTTTTATTCACATGAATTGAATTTTTCTCCAACATAATTTCCACTAAAAATCAATTATTGCAAAAAATTAAAATGATAAATATACACGTAGAATCCCTTACAAGTAGAATCACTTGCAAAATAACACCATAATAAGTAAATCTAAATCCAAAAATAATAATCACAAAATTTTCTATTAAAACATATTATATGCAAGTTTTGGGGAACAAACTACTCTATCAAAAACCGAGAATCTAATAATTAATTTTGAAATTAGACTTCATGTTATTTTTCACATAAAATAAAATATCCTCCTAAAATTTCACTTAAAAAATTCAAATTTATTTGCTTCATCAAACAAAAAATCTATGATACGCTCTGTCTTTTTTTTTTTTTTTCCCTTTTAATTCTTTCTACACCTCTCTTTCTCTTTCCCAACACTAGACTTTTTCTTTTTGTTTATTATTATTTCCCTTATTTGACTTTTATCGTTTCCCATTCTTTTTTTTAGGATTTCACACCACTCTCATATGCCACCCCAACACCCCTCCTCCTTCTCTCATTTTCCTATACATTTAGTAACTTAATTAAATTTCATATCATAATAAAACTATCTTTTACCATATTTCCATTTTAAGCTTTTATTTTTTCAAATATATCAACTTTAGCTAATAATATAATAATCCATTAAGCTGTTCAATTTACAATAATAAGATTCTCAATCCTTTAAAATCACATTAGTTTAATTTACTTCTTTTGTTAAATATACTTCAATTAAATCAACCTTTTAAAAATTAAATCTACTAAATGATAATATTCATATTTAATCAATTTACCTTTTTATATAAATTCCTAAATTTACATAATAATTTAATTTTAATTTCATTTTATTCAATTTTGTTTCATGTTTTTATAATTTATAAGGTTGAATTCCCATTATAATTAAAAATTAAATTGTTTTGTTATAATATTAAATTAAATTAAATATATATCTTTTGAAAATTTTATTATAATCATACCACATAATACAAATTTCATCAAGTTTTTCGGATCATTACCTTATAATAATAAAATTAATTTGTACCATATATGTAATATTCAAATTTCAAAAATCCAACCTCAAATAATTTAATAGTTAAATTTAAATTTAATTTTTGAAATTCTTAATTTTAAAATGCGACTTGGCAAGAATTTAAACTTTCTATTAGCTTTGCAAAAATTACATCCGGTTAAATAAAACGTTGACACGTGAATGTTCAGTGACATCATGGCAATAGACTGACAAATATATGAATTTTCACCGTTCATTTTGGATGATCACGGGGATGGTGGCAGTAGACCGAACTTTTATGAAGATGTGAAAGCTCTTATTCAGAAACATTTCTGTCTCCATGGACTGGCTTTCATTACAGCTGTTTTGATACTATTTCTTACTGGGGTCAGCTGTTTTGATACTATTTCATTACAGCTGTTTATTTTTTATTATTTTATTTTTATTAAGTATTAAGTATGAATAGGTGGGAGTTGCGTTGAGGTTGTGTTTTAGTTATTTTCAAAAGTGGTGATCCAATTCCATGGGAGACCTGCAAGAAAGGAGGAACATTGGAGAGAAAGAAGGCGGTCAACCAAGCAGGAACAATGGCGAAACTGGCCCCGAGCCTAAGCAGCATAGGATTGACATTGTTGAAATCAATCCTACGGTGAAAAATTGGAATCGGTTAGTCCAAAAAGCAAAAGAAAGGATTCAATCTCAAAGTCAATGGCCAAGGATACCAAAGGTTCCTCAGATGCTGAGGGGTACCCAGGATTTCAAGAAATTCTACGAACCGAGGGTAATTTCATTGGGTCCTTACCACCATGGCAATCCCCACCTTTGCCCAGGGGAAATGATCAAGCCTCTATGTGCCCAAAAATTCCTGGCTGATAGTAACCAGGACATCGATGCTTTGTACACAAAAATTGAAAGTAATATCGAGGCAGTGAAGAAGTGCTATGATTGGAGTAGTACAAGCGAGTATGATGATGAGGCACTCACCTGGATGATGCTTCTGGATGGATGTTTTTTACTACAATTCATCTGCGGTACAGGTATGAAAAACTTTCTTAGATATCACCAAATAGGTTTTGTGGGGCTGGACTTGTTCCTGCTTGAGAACCAACTTCCTTTTGGAGTCCTCAAGTTGATTTTTGAGGGAACAAGTTTACCAGTGGAAGAGACGATTAAAGAATTCATCACTAACACCATAAGGCCAGAAGGGTCGACATCAGAAATACAGCTGAAAGAGGAGAACAAAGAGCCCTCTCATCTCCTCGACCTTTTGCGAAGTGCTCTCCTAGGCAGGTATAAAAAGATTAGCAAGCAAGAACTG
>JAJJMI010024811.1:22029-44720 GCA_022059035.1 Vitis rupestris | reverse complement strand
TGAACCCCTGCACACAGAACCCTAGCCCCAACAGTCCCCTGATCATGGGAATGTATATAAAGTTAAACGGGGCGGGTATGGGAATGTATCCTACCCGTCCACCCCGGCCCGCCCCGCCCCGTTTAATTTTTTAAATGGGACGGGGATGGGAATTGCTTCAAATAAACGGGGCGGGGTTGGGAGGGGGCCGACCCGTCCCGAACCCGCCCCGTTGCCATTCCTAATCTAGCTATTTCCAATTTAAGGTATAATATTTTAATTTTAAATTCCTACTTAATTGTTCAACTTACACACTGGTTTCTTAATACCTTTCACAAACTTAGATTTTTCAGTAAATTAATATATTTTTTTTATTTGTTGTTTTAACTTATTTATAAGCTTTAAAAAAAATCTTTGTTCTTTATATTTATTATTTTCAATTAGCTAGCTCATATGTTTAAAAAACTATTTGTCCAATGATAATAATTTTATTATTTGAACATTTGCTTTAGCTTTAAAAATGTTGCTCATTTTGTTTCATTTTTTGCAATATAGATTGTTTTTTTGTGGATGAGAAATTTTAATGGCCTGAGCAAAGCCGGAAAACAAGGTATGTAATTATTTAATTATTTATTTTTACACATTTGAATATAATTCAATCATGTTACACATGGATATATAACCCCATATTAAATATTTTCATGTTTATGCTAATAAAGTCAAGTTTATTTAGATGTTTGCCTAAAACTTGATTTATTTAGGTTCAATTTGATCATTACCCATGCATGCAATTAATGCCTAATTTTTTATTTTTTATTTTTTGAAGGAAGCATGTATAATAAAGAAGCTTGATCATTTTCTTCTCTCAAATGTTTAGGCTATGTTTGTACATAAAAAATAGGGAAAGAGAATCACTATTTTGTTTCCATTCCTACTTCTTGAACAGGGATGGATTTGATGATTTTGATTCTTGTATTTGAATTTACCTAGGACTATAAGCTTTGAATAATTATTTGTTTTGCATTAATGAGAACGAAAAAAGGAAGAAAAAAACTTTGGAAGGTTTTTTAAGAGTTTTGGGCCAAAATAGTCCTATTATGGGGGAAAAAAAATTATTTTAACCACTTTCCTAAACTTTTGTCTAAAATGCCCTTTTTGTTGCCATAGAGGAGCCATGTCATCATTTTTTTTTTAAAAAAAAATTATGTTGAAATTGCAATTGCCGAATAAGACTTCACTATTGAAGTTTATGTGCTTTTAAAATTAAAAATATATATTTTAATGATAAAAAAATTGTACACTTAATGATCTAGTATTCAATTAAAAATAAATTGATAATAATAATAATAAATTATTATTTTATTTATCAATAAATTAATATATAATTTTAAAATAATAAAATAAAATGAAAAAAAATGTAAATGTATGAAGTTAAAAGTGCAAATGCGGTTCCATTTTTTGAATTTTCGCCCTATTGAATTTCATACTTTTGAACTTTTTAATTTCACCTGTTTGCATGTTTTTTATAATAATAATAATAATAAAATTCTTTTCTTATTTATTTATATAATTTATTGATAAATTAAATATTAATTTATTAGTATTTTAACAAATTTATCTCTATTGAAATAATAGTATCTTAGGTTTCCATATATAATTTTTTTAGTATTTTAAAACATAATTATTTTTAATTTCATGTAAAAATATTATTAACTATATATACACAATGTATATGCTATGTATATGCTTTGAAGATATATTTCAAAATTAGTTAATGAAATTAATTTGAGAAATGTTTTAAATGTACACACAATCTATTGTTATTTTTATCAATTTATCTTTTTTGAGTAATACTAGATATTTAAGTTTAAATATGTAAATTTCTTATTGTTTAAGCATATATTTTTCAATTTCATCAGTAATTTTTAGTTTAATATATTTTTTAATATTAAATTTTAGGGAGAATTATGCTTTGGACCTAGTTGGGCTTGAAAATTGGCCTTCAGTCCATGTAACCTGGCCATTCAAGCCTAAGACCCACCAAAAGGCTAAAAATTGAGAGAGAAAAAAAAAGATATTATCTTTCAATATTTCCCAATAAGCTCTTTGTTGATTGTGAAAAAAAAAAAAATACAGGGTGAAATTTCAACACTTGGTTGTATTGTTGCCTAAAGACCCAAATATTTCCCAAATATTTGAAACGAGAAAACAAAAAATCCTCAAATATTTTAGTCTAGTCCTAGTTTCCAAAGACTCGAATGTCCTTGTCATGCCCTGTCGTGGTAGCCACACTTAAATCGTTGTTGCTCCTATAGGCATCATCATTGTTTAGGTCACCTTTTCGCTCTCTCTCCCTATTTTTCCTTCATCGTCATCTCCAACCATTATTTTGTGATTCAGATCTCTCGCTCCAATGAATCCAAACCACCACACTTTTTTTCATCTATCTTGAGATTTGAGATTTGAGATTTTGTAGGTATTGATTATCGCTTCTTTATAGTTTTTATATATGTTTTTCCTTCGTTTGGATGCCAATAAAATATTGGAAAATGGACATGGACCTCGTGTTTGAGTGGTTGATTTTCAATGCCTAACGCATTTGTTTGGTCTTGTTTGAGGATTTTTTATTTTTTATTTTATTTTTAATGGTAGTCTGTTTTGTCTTGTATGTAACAGACAATGTATATTTGTTTTGGATGGTGGAGGAGTGTTTGATAGGATGATAGGTTTTGTTTCTTGTTTATTTTGTTAAATTTATGGATTTGTGTAGGTTGTCAATGAATCATATTAGCGAGGTTGAGAGTCTTCCGTTGGTGGTTGGATGTGATTGGTAGGGAGATTTTTTTCATACTGCTTTTGATTGATGGCACGATTTCGGAAAAGAAAAAGAAAACAACAATCTCAGTCTTGATTATATTAAATGGTAAATTCATGTATACATTATCTTGAAGGATGTATTGTCTCTGTTGAATAATATGATATTTTCTATCAAGGTTTTCATTAATTTGAGTGGTGGATCGATTTTATTTGATGATATGTATGATGTTTTTTTTTTTCCCATTGGACCAACTTAGTTTTTTTAATAATAGATCCTAGTGATAGAATGTTGCTCACATTAATTCATATGGGAACATATATATATATTCTGAAATGAAAATAATTTTTGGATGACATTGAATATGAAAAAATTGTGCTTTCTATTTGGAGAGGTGTGTTGTCTAATAAGGTTTATTGTTATTGTTTATTTTTTTGTTATTTTTTTAGTGTTTTGATGTTGTGGATTTTTCTTTGATTTCCATTTGTGTCTTGATGGTCAAAAGAGGCTTAAGTTAATTGCATTGTTTGGATGACAACCAGTGATGCATGATATAAGAATTTGAGAAAAGTGTGGGTTATGTTTGCTCAATAATATGAAAGTCGTGTCTTATATTTGAATAGGTTGATGGATGCTACAAATAGAATATATTGTTGCATTTTCGTGAAAGGTAAATTTATCCAAAAAAAAATGAAAAGAAAATGATGAGTAGTAGGAATACGTAGGTAGAAGAAGCAAAGGTATTCACATATATAAAGGAATGTCATTTCAAGAATTCACTTAGAGAGTATTAGAGAAATTCGACATCTCCCTTGATGTAATGAAGATGCACCATACCCTCAAGTTTAACCCCAAAGTCATCCAAGATTTAAAAGATGGGATGACTTGGATAATGTGGTTTCCCACGATGATGACTTTACAATTGTTTACATAGTGGAGTCACCTCATGTGGAAGCTATTGAAGAAAATATATCAAATACACAATTGGTATTTGGGTAATGCTTTTTCACATGAATGTCTAAATAAAATATTATGAATATTAATTTTATGCCTGATTTAATTTAGTTTTATGTATTTATGTGATAAGCAGAGGTCAACCTTTGACAATTCTTTCCTCTAATACATCATGTGACGCATTATGTGATGTTAAGATGCTATCAAGAGGTTTTGTATCATATTGTGCAAAAAGTCAATGCATTCCTTTGAATCAAATCAGTTTTGCGATGCAATATTAGGGTTAGGGTTTACATTTAGAAATGAAGAAAAGTTTCGAAATACAATATACTAGATGTCATTAGGTGGGATGTCTTAGTACAAGTACAAGAAAAATTCACCTAATCACATATCAGTGAAGTGCTCAATTGATGGTTGTCCTTGGAAGATAACAGCTCACGCTGTAGAGGGGAATAAAATCTTGTAAGTTCATACTTATCAAGTTAATTATAATCACATAACTCAAGATGAGTGTTCATCTAAGGTGAGTGTTAGTTCAAAGAGAGGCACCATTATTGAAGATGTCCTTAGAACAACTTTAAATTATATTTCCCATAAAATATGCAAGGATTTTGCCCGTGATCATGGAGTTGAATTGACATATAACCAAGCATGAAACCTTAAAAAGAAGGCAAAGAAGTGCATATATGGAGCTCCACGTGACCCCTACACGTTTTTGTCATGGTCATACCATAGGCTAAGGGAAATAATCCCAAATTTAATTAGCAAAGCCCAAATTTCATATTAATTCAACAATCCAAATCTCACAAACAACAATTATTATCAAAATCAAAACAATAAAATAAAATAAAATAAAATAAAGCAAAATAAACTTACACATTTTGTTTGGAGACCATGGAAATTGAGAGAAAAAAAAAAATGGTAGTGGGGTGTTTAGAGATGGAAGAAAGGAAAATGAAGATGAAAAAAAAATGGGTGAAGTTATAAAGAGAAAGATAGGGAAATGGAATAATAAGAGAAGAGGAAAAGGGGTCGTTGACCGGTAGTGGCTTGCTGGCGGCGATTGGTCAATGGTCCTGCCGACGGTAATGAGGGGTTGATAGGTTTTTGGTAAATCATCATAAATAATAAATGGGTTAGGTGATAAAGATAAAGAAAGTGAGGGAAATGGAAGAATAAGAGAAGAGAAAAAAATGGGTCGTCGACCAGTAGTGGCTCGTCAGTGGTGACTAACTGGTGGTCCTATCGACGACAATGAGGGGTTGATGGGTTTTTCAGGGAAAAAAAGAAAAAAAAAATAATAGTAAGAAAGAAAAGGAAAAGAAACATAAAAAAATGGAGAATGAGGAGAATGAGAGGAAGAAGATGGGAGAAGAGAGGTAAAGGAAGTCATAAGGGGATTTTTTAAAGTGTCAGTGTGCGGAGAAGGAAGATGGAGAAGAGAGAGAGAAATAATGGAGGAAAAATATTGGAAGCAAAGTGGATGAGAAAAGAAAAATAAAAGAAAAAAAATTAAAGGAAGGAATGAAGGAAATGGGGCAGGTGGTGTTGGGACGTGGAAGGTATGGGGGAAGGGGATATGGTAGGCGAGACAAAGTGTGAATGGGAAGAAAAATGGGTGAAAAAAAAGGAAAAAAGAAAAAAAAAAGTAAAATAAGATAAAATGAAATAATAAAATTAAAAAAAAATACAAAAATAAAAATAAAACAAAATAATAAGAATTAAGATTTAAAAGGTATAAGTGGGCCAATAAAATCAAATTTAATCGGATTTGAAATTTATAGAAAAATTGAGCTCAAAATTAAAGTAAAATAAAATTAGGACAAATTTTAGGGTCTACAATACCTATTTATAAGGTTTTGAATTTATTATAACCATTAAATCTATTATTTAAAACAATAAAACAAGTTAATTTCCTATTCAATAACTAATATGTTACTTATCTAAACTTATTCTTTTTCTTTAATTTTTACGTAATCTAAAAAGAACCAAACAGTACATAAACGGTTACAAACTGCTACACTTAGCTTCCACCAGCCATGCACCTAACCCCCTCACCCATCATAGCCCCACGCTCGTAACCTCATAGACTACCAATTCAGTTGCACTAGCTGTCCTTCACCCACCATAGCCTCATGCTCATGACCTCATAACCATCAACCTAGTTGCACTAGCCGTCCATTAATAGTTCTTCACATCAACCCATGCATCACTCCCTTATCATCTTTTCATATCAACCCATAATCCTAACACCTTATCCATTTGTAGCTACAAGATATAAAGCTTTGAACTAGTTATCCTCTTTATCCATTTTACTGACAAAATCTTACCCCCTGAGCTGCAATAGCTACAAGCAAGCATACTTGGTCGAGTTCACTTCCCCAACATCACTAACAATTGATCACTCCTCTCATCTCCTTTATTTCAAACCCATTTCTCTCGTCACCCCAAAAAGGTCACACCCAAACTGCTTCATAATTAGATTTCATTGTCCTCCTTTGACCTCCGATTAGGTTGAAAATGGTGTTTAACGCGAGCAAGAAGGTTATAACAGCCACCGATGTATAGCCTGGTGTTGAAAAGATGGTCAATATGAAAATATCATGTCAGACTAGTACTGACGCTTTGGTTTACTCCATCATCAACTACCCACAATGTTAGCGTTGGTGCCTTCGAGTTCTAGTAAATGGATTGATTAAATCCATCATGTGACCATATCCTTTCTCACCATGTATCATAAACAAGCATGTGCATTAGTATGCATGTGATTAAGTTGGATAGTTTTTTTCTTCTAGGTTTTGTTTGGATGATATATGTGCATGCAAGGTTCAACTGAATCTTCATGCATTTGGAACGGTTTGAGAGTGCATTGAACACGAAGTTAGAGAGGATGTCATGTGAGAGGTATCACCAACTTAAGCATAATTCTCTAGAGACTTCTAAGGTGGGTATAAAAGAATAATAAGGCAACGACTTAAGGACTTTTTTTTTTTTTTTTTTTTGGAAGATTCTTCAGGATAGGATTTTCTTTAAGAGAGAGAACTTAGGGTTCGGAGAGGAGAGAAGTGAAGATTGAGAGGGTTTTGCTAAGGGGATTCAATGAAAATTGTGGTGTTTACAATCTTTAGACTGTTAAATTTCCCAAACTAAACTTTTCTTTCAAGTTAGAAACTCTTTTATTTATTTGTTTATTTATGAAGATCTCAATTGTAGTTTCTCTATTTTTATGTAATCTTCGTTTAAATCGGATTATTGTGGAATTTAGCTGAATTTTTGTTTATATACTTTTGATTTCTATTGATCGGATTATTTCAATTTGTGTTGATTTCGATTATATAATCTTAATTTGTTTATTTTTTGTAAATTTTGGATTGTGGTGTTTTTTTTTTTTTTTTGCTGTTAAATTTCACAAATTGAACTATTCTATTAAGTTATAACCTCTTTGATTTATTCGTTTTTTTATGAAGATCCCAATTGTAGTTTCTCTGTTCTTATGGATTTTCATTTAAATTAGATTATTATGGAATTTGGATGAATTTTCATTCATATACTTTTGATTTCTATTGATCTAATTATTTCAGAGAAATCAATTGTAATTATTTGAGATTCCTTTTATTGTGTGTTGATTTGGATTGTAGAACCTTAATTTGTTAATTTTTGTAAATTTTGGATTGCTCTATTGGAATCTCTTATTTTTATATCTGTTCATCCATTTTTGGATCGTGTTGATTTGGCTGTTTTAGAATATTTGTTTGAGGTTTTGTATTCTTCGTATATTATATGTGAATTGAGATTATTTTTCTGGAGGCGTAAGTTATTGTTGAATGTAAATCCACGATTGATCTTTCTTTATTGAAATGTTGTATGATTATAGGTTGAATTTTTCTTAGGTTGCAGTCATTAGAATTGGTTTTCAATATTTCGAAAGTCCCGAGTCATAATTCTTTATTAGGTTTTCTTAATGAACGTTAATTTGGTCATTTTATGCAATTAGTTTATAACGTGTTTTATGCAAATTCACTATGATGTAAATTATGTACAAGGACATTACCATTAAAAACAATAAATAATCGAAAACCCCACTTTGTTGTTTCCGCTTAAACTCTTCGATCCCGTGCACAAGATAAGACAACACAAATTCAACTTAATTCATATTCTTTATTGAATCGATGTTTTCCACAAGATGTAAGAAAGAACGTTTCACAAAAAGCTTCATTATTAGGCATAATAATGAACTCAACACAAATAATACAAAACGAACTTTGAAATTGTTTCCACCTTCTTTATCCTCCCTAATTTGATTTTCTAACATCACTAATGGCAATCGCCCCTTTTTATCATAATATTTTTTTTACATAAATCATTCTTATTGCTGACATCTTTGTTCATGTCAATCTTTGACCCTCTTGCTCTCAATCCCATAATAAATTCAACATCAATCGAGGATAATTTGATACAAGTATTATACAACTCTAACATATAAGTGTTCAAATTGAAATTATTTATCAACCAAAGACATAACCCATGATCAATTTTCCTACATCAAAGTTGCTAGAGGCTACCAAATCCTATTTCTTCTATGTTTTTTTTTTTTTTGCTTTGGTTCTAATTCTTCAATAACTCTAATCACTCGTTCGGGTGAGCATCGAGTCTGAAGATATAACTAAAAAGATACACAAACATCAAACATGTTTACATTAATATAATTTGAAACAAATACAGAAGTAATGAAATTTTTTAGGGAAAGTTTTGTTTTCATGGGCCAATATGGTAATAATATTGTTTTTGGAACCCAGGTTTGTGAAATATGAAAAGCATCTGTTAATGTGGAAAGTTATATCAGTTTTATGCACTCTGAGCCGGTTGTATTTTTTCTACTGAAATTGCCCCTCCAGGTATCCAGGTCAACAGCCCATCTCAGCACGGGCTGAAACTGAACCGGTTGTCTTGTGCAAAATCAAATATTGAGCTTCCCACAAAAACACCCTAGGCGACCGACCGTTCATCCTCCCTTTCTCTCATTTGGTACCCATTCCTCTCATCTTTCTGCAGTCCGTCACCAAGGCGAAGCAGATGTTCCCACAAGAAAACCCTAGCCGATCGACCGTTCTTTCTTCCCTCTCTCTCATTTTGGCACCCATTCTTCTCATCTGTCTTCACTCGGTCACCAAGGCGAAGCAGAAAATCCCATAAAAATAGTGTAGCCGAGGGTTCTTTCTTCCCTATCTCTCATTTGATACCCATTCCTCTCATATTTCTTCACTCCGTCACTGAGGCGAAGCAGATTTTAGTTGAGAAGGCCTTAATCCGATTTGTCACATCTTAGATTTTCTCTGTCGAGGTAAGCCATTCGTTTCGTGTTTTGCATTCGCATTCTCATTCATGAAAATCTGCTGTTTGTGTGGGTTTTTTCTGAACCAGGCGTGGCTCAAATGTTGGCATTTAGGAGTTGGTACTGAAATTTTAAATCTGTTGGTAATGAATCATCATCGTCTTTTTCAAATCTGATTTTGTACTGTTTTATTTGGATTGGCAAATTATCGCAACTCTGTTGTTTTGATATAAAGTGAAGGCAAGAATATGGGTTGGGAATTGTTTCGTTGAAAAAGGCATTTGTTTTGGTTTTGGTTTAGAACTGAGAAAAACATATTTTGAATTGATTAGCGAAAAAGGAATTTTTTTTTTCCCAGTGGTGTTTTTGGGTATGGGAAACAATGCGTTTTTAGTGAAACCCATTTATTGGATTGTGTTTTTGGATTGAGCTATGCAGTGGATGACCAAAAGGGAACATTTTTTCAGGATGAAGTTTTCATTTTGAGAGCGAAAAAAATTCTTAAGAAATGGTGATTTTTAGATGGGAAAGTTGTTCCAAATTACTCAGTTTTTTGGGTTTTTGTGATATTGATGGTTGATGGGTGCTAAAGTTTTCGTTGTGTTTTTTTGTTTTTTTTTTATATGTATAGTTTCAAATCACGTCCCATTTCTTCAAACATATAGTAAGATATGTATGGTTACTATATGTTAATGTTCTTGTTGATTAGTAATTGATATTGATTCAGAGATCCGTTTTAGAAGAAGGTAATAGGAAAGGCTATATAGGAACTATTGGTATCCATGCATTGGTTTAATTCCCTTCATAACATAAATAGAAAATAGGGAATACTGGTCAGAATGGATGAAATGCATTTTTATCTATATATTGTTTGTTTTGGTGATCAGTCGGTTAACCTTATTGTACTGGTAAGTTAAGCTTATGTACTACCTCATTATTCCTGAATGTACGACCTTAATCGACTGTATGTACTGCATTAGTCAACATCAGGTACTACCTGAGCCAACCTTGGGTACAAGCTGTGTGACGATTGGAAACTTCATTTTTTAATATTCAAATAATTCATATGTGAATAAAAGTTGTCTGTATTGTTAACCCAATGGGGTTCAGTTTGTCAAACATAGAACCTACAGGCTGTTTTCAAGTCATGCATAAATTAAATTGTATTCACTTCCACATACAAGCTATCATGACATTATGTGTTTGACTACTCTGCTCATTTGGTTCCCCTTACCTTTACTTGAGACTGTACCATAGGTATTATCTTAATTAACCTTAGGTTTAACCTTAGTAATCTTTAAGTACTAGGTTAGATATCCTTAGGTACTACCGTAGTTGGACTTGCACACTACTTGTGTGCATCGGCCAATTAGCATGTTTGAACCTTAATTGTGTGCATCAGCCAATTAGCATGTTTGAACCTTAAAGTCTATGGAATCAACATGCATAATTCCTCAATCTTTCGTTGTTGTATTGTTTTTAACAAATCTTTATGTCAATAAGGAAATGGAAGAGGAGATGTTTTGTTACATTCATGAAGGTGGTGAGCTTGTTAAGACTGCTGTCCCCTGCAAAAAAGAGCCAGGGTTGAAAGCTCAGAGCCCATCAATTTAACAGGGCAGTTCCCTGTTCCCTCTCCAGAGCCTTCTCCGGTGCCATCTCCGGCACCGCCGGCGAAACCTCAAGCAAGCCAACCGCCACTTTCTGAGTCCCAAATTCCGTCTGGGACAGCTCCTGAAGTGATAATCAGGCGTCCGATGCTCACTCAACCACCAATTGAAGGCAATTTGGACTGCCGAGCTCGACCATTTCACTCTGAGCTGTGTTTTGACACAACCACCTTCCAATTGCGGTCGGAGCTTGCAGATTCATTCCAATTGCTGCGCAGATATCGCATGGAGCAGCTGCTGACCCCACGAGATTTCTTTTATCCCAGAGTAGCCATGGATTTTTATCAGTCCATGACTACTCAGCAGGTCAGAGATCCTACCTTAATCCATTTCACTATTGATGGTCGACATGGCATTCTAGGAGCTCGCCATATAGCAGAGGCCCTGCATATACCATATGAGCCAAGCCATTTTGAGGATTATAGAGCATGGGCTAGTCCCTCTCAGTTGGAAATGGTGCATATCTTGTCCAGAGGAGCTTCTACAAATCCACATCTATTGAGGGGAGAACTTCCTCCAAGAATGTTTCTCATTGATGCACTCTTGCGTCATAATATTTATCCACTGCAGCACTGGACTCAAAGGAGAGGAGTTCTTTTAGAGGCCCTGTTCAGGATTTCTGAGGGATACTTTTTTGGCCCTCATCACCTGATTATGGCTGCCCTTTTCTACTTTGAAGAGAAGGTGCATAGGAAGAAGCTACCACGAGCTGATGCCATTCCACTCTTTTTTCCACGGCTGCTGTGTCAGATTCTCGAGCATCTGGGGTATCCATCAGATCCTCAGCTGGAGCGCAAGCGTATATGTTGAGAGGTGTTTACTTTCGACAAGTGGACCAATATGATAGCGTATAGGATGGAGCAGCCAGAGCTTCCACAGCCAGCTTAGATACCAGCTGCCATGAGAGCATCTCCACGTCTTATACCTGAGGGTATACCCATTGCTTCTCCTACCATAGCCAGAGCCCCTCCAGTTGCTCCAGCCTCATCACAACCCTCTACTTCAGCTGAGCCAAGGATGGCCATTCCCATTTCTGAATATAGAGATTTATGCCAGGCACTGCAGACCTTGACAGCATCTCAGAGCAGCCTTGCTCAGGAGATGGCAGCTTTGCGAGCTCGCCAAGAGCAGATGATGACCACCCAGGCTCAGCACACTGCCATCTTGAGGCAACTCCAGCATCATCTCGGTCTCCCATCAGCTACTGAGCATCTCACTCCCACCACTGCAGAGCCACACTCATAGGCCATAGAGCCTCAGGCCCCTCCTGAATCAGCTACTGAAGAGGCAGAACCATCTGCCTAAACCATCAGCTCTAGCATCATCCACCTATCTGATCATATATATATCTATTATATATCTCTTTTATGTATTTTGTTTTCGTTAGTATGTTATGACATCCCCTCATTTTGATATCAAATATGGGGATTACTTGTATTACTTTCTTTCTAATTGTACTCACATGATTAAAGTAATACAAATCTAGCATTTTTTGTTAACTCTTAGCATTAATTTATTCTTATTTCCTTTGCTCACACCTTTTATTCTTTTTGAAACATGTGGTTTCTCCAATCAGAATTCGAAATTGATATCACTCAGGAGGTACCACTTCCTCCCTTTAATTTCAATCACCCATATCACATTGAGGACAATGCTCAGCTCAGTTGGGGGGAGGAGAAATGAGGAAGGAAGTTTGCTAAGTTAAAGGAAGTATGCTAAGTTATTTTGATAATTCAGCCTTGCCTAGTAAACTAGTTGTAATTTTTTTTGTTTTTTACTTTAATCTCCATGGATTATAAGGAAAAATTTTCAAATTAAAATAGGAGAAACTGAGTTTTTGCTTTTCATCTAACTTAGAGTTTGGATTATGCTTACTAAAGTGGTTCAATTGTTGAAACTTCTATTGAAATCAAGTTTAGTCCTTCCACTTTAAGCTATTCACACACTGTGCATAATAGATTCCGATTATAAGATGAAAAATTATTTCCCCCTTGACTTAGAAAAATTTTGGGACTTGGTACCCTTGACTTCATTTAATAATATTGAGACACCCTATGAAAGGCCAATGAGGCTTTGAAAAAAAAAAAAAAGAAAGCAAAATGTGTGCTTGCCTTGAAACCCGAGCAAGGTCTGAGGGGCATATGGTGAAAATCTTTAAAACCTGGTGCCCTAAGCCTTAATTGGTTGGGAGTCACCGACCTCAATGCTCGTTACAAGGGTGGATAGGTGGAGTTAGCATATGGTAGGCGCAAGGGTATATGAAAAAGTCCGGGGTAAAATCCGAGGAGTTAGTGGTTGAAAGATCCTTAAAGCTTGATGCCCTAAACCTTAATTGGTTGGGAGTCATCGATGGACCCCCGTTACATGAACAAAATAGAAAAGAATGACAAAATAGAAAAGAATGCCCCTTAAGCCTTGTACCTTCTAAAAAAAAAAAAAAAAAAAGTGTGTTCTCTGCTTATTGAATTTGGTCAGTTTGCTAAGTGTTGAAAAGAGATAGGTTGGGGGGAGAGATTAGTTTAGCATGCTATATTCGGAAGCTACCATCTTACACTTAGTTTTTTGTGGAAGAATAAAGTTTGGTTCTTTGGAAGTGAAAATGATTTTAAAACTTCAAGTTGCATAATGCATTCCCTTGATCAATGGTATTTAGCAAAGTTTTTGATAGCTTCTATTAAAGTTTGAGTTTTATTTCTTTAGTTTTCCATGTGAAAGTTTGATCAGTCATGCCACTTAAACAATTTTTTGAAGTGATTAGCATGATGTTGTAAATTATAGTATTGCTTATTTTTATTTTTCTCTCCTTCATTGCTAAGGGACTAGCAATATGTCAGTTGGGGGGAGTGATTACTACTCAAAAAGTGCTATTTGTTAGCTTGTAATTAATCCTTTTAAACACTTTTGAGTAGTAGTTATTGTCTTTTAACCCAATTAACATGTTAAGGATCATTGCAATAAATTATAATCAAATTGTGTTTAGTTTTGGTGTTTTGATAGCTTTTTGATCACCAAAGCAATATGAGATTGAGGAGAGTTATTTGGAATCCTTGGCAAAGCAATGGAAAGCTCAGAAGCATGAAGAACCAAAGCTTTGAAGTCCTTTGCCATAAGCAAATCCGGAATGCAAGGAGGAGAAGCAAAGAGAAATCTGCCATGGAGCATTCTTGATGACAGTCATGTCAGCCACTTTTGGAGCACTTCCCAAAGTCTAATTTATGCATGCTATATGTCATTTTAAAGCTTAGGAAGTCAACAATCCAATGCTTCAAACGGTGTGCAATTCAGAGTTGAAATGAAGGAGTTACAGCCATTGGAAGCCGATCACTCCAAGTTGAAGGAAGAATTTTGCACAACGTTGCTAAATCACCCTTTTGTTGCGGAATTATTTCGCAGCCTTTTTGCACAGTGCTGTGGATTTTCCCCTGAAGTTTCACGACGCGATGGAAGCCAAACACCACAAGATGAAAGCCAACTTCGCAGCGCTGCGGAATCAGCCTTTTGCTGCGAAGTGATTTCGCAGCCCTTTTTGTGCATCTGCGAAATTTCGCAGACCTCATTTTCACCTGCGAAATGGTTCTTAGTGCTTCCCGATATTTGTAACCGACACTTGGAGATATTTTTCTTTAGATTTTTGTTGTTTAAATCCCCAAACTCTCCTTGTAAGCCACAAATTATAGGATTCCTTAGTTTTTAAGTTAGGAAAAAGGCTCAATATCCATGTAATAGCTATTAGTGTAATTTTCATATAAATAGAGCCCAGAGAGCTTGTTCTCGGGGTGATGAACCTTTTGTAAAAGTTTGAAAGAAAGTAAAATACAGAGCTTGAGTTCTACCTTACCTACTCACTTTGATTGTTTTTTTTCATTTACTTAGTTATGCACTCTCTGAGGAAGTTTCCCCAGAGAATGAGTAACTAAATCTTTTAGTTCCTTGGAGTTAAGGTTGCCGGGAAAGGTTCCAAGTGCAAGAATCAGAAGCTTTGTGGTTTCAACTATGAATGAAGAGAAAGTGTGTCCCGTGAATGATTTCTATGTTTTTAGTTAACTTAAAACGCCTTGGAGTCACCTGGGCCAACACTTGGTAAGACAAGTGATCTCTATCCATGGAGATGCACTAGTTTACCCCTTGCGAGCCTCTGGGAGGTGACTTGAAGGTAGGATTTTCTAGAATTGCCAACACTTGGTAAGCTTTTGGACTCTAAGGAGACATCCATTAGTTATCTCTTGCGAGCTTTTGACGGGTAATCCAAGGTTAAAGATCACTTTGAATGGTAAGTGCTAGGTGAGAGGTATGAACCATTGCAAGTTGCATCAGTGAGAGAGAATTAGAGCTGAAATCCAATTAAGGGATGCATTTGTACAATACCGGTTAGAGAATTGACTTTATGTTAATTCTCTAATGCGAGGAAACGAACCAACTGACCGGAGCTATGCTTTTGCATGAGGAACCTCCCCTGTGAACCTGAATCTCCAAGGAATGTTTTTCTTCATAAGTAATTTCCATTACTTGCTGTGTCGTTAGTCTAAGTCTAAACCCTTTTTCAACCAAAGTTTGTGTTTTATTTCTTAAACTAACCTTGAAATGAAACAACACCAATTCACTTTGAATTGGTATCATTTTCAGTTTGAAAACCCTTCCCAGTGAACGATCCTAGAGCCGCTATGCTATAGTAGCTTTTTCTTTGCTACCCTAGTTCATGGTGTAATAGGTTATAAATTTTGTTGATTTCTCCCTCTATCAAGGAGCACCAGCTGGTCACGAATCAGCTGAGACACCAATTAGGCATGAATCATTTGACCCATCATGTCTATTGCCATTGCATAATGATGGCGACATAGTCAATATGTTCAAATTCAACGACATGTTTTGTCATGTCTACATCTCCCAGTGTACTGAATGTGGTGATGACCTCATTTGCCTTACTAGGTACCTAATGTCCTTCCACAATAATGTTCCCTTTTGTATAATCGCTTTTCACAGTTAGATTGATGGAGGATCAAATTCTTTCCTTATGTTTTTTGCAGTGGCCCAACCCCCATTGTTGCTTCAAACTCAACTCATGTTTCCTCTATTGGCGAGCCCCCATTACACATCTCTAATGAGTCGCCCACAATTGAGTCATTTGGGTTTTCCCAAAGATGTGCTAAGACAAATACCATTCAACTTCAACCAAGCCGGTTCGAACATTCAATTGTAGGTAGTGGACATACCTTCCCAAATGCGTCGGAGTTTCGAGATGCAATCTATTTGATGTCTTTGGTTGGAAAATTTCGATATTCTTACAAAAGGAATAGTTCAAAACACATGACCGTAGTATGCACAATTGAAGATTGTCCTTGGAAAATCACTGCGCGTGCAATAGGGGATTCAAACATTGTTCAAGTACACACATTCCGAAATGTGCATAACCATTGCTTGGAAGATGTTGCCTTGTCTTAGCCTTTAGTGATATTCACTCGTGCATCGTTGGTCATTGATGATGTCATTCGATCTACTCCTGAATACCAACAATGCCAAATTTGTAAGGACTTTGTAAGGCAACATGACATCCAGTTAACTTACCTACAAGCATGGCAAATGAAGGAGAAGGCTAAGGAGCGCATTTATGGACAACCTAAGAATTATTACAAATTGTTGCCATGGATGTGTGAAAGAATGCTTGCAACAAATCCGGGATCGAGTGTTGAGTTGAGTTATTCCGATGACGGCCATTTTGAGAAGCTTTTTGTTGCTCATTCAATATCTATCGAAGGGTTTGTAAGGGGGTGTCGACCAATCATTGCAATTGATTCGGCCCATATGAGTGGGCCTTATGGCGGTGCTCTATTTTCAGCCACCGCCTACGATGCTAATGACTCCATGTTCCCCTTAGCCTTTGGAGTGATGAGCTCGGAAAATTATGAAGATTGGTTATGGTTATTGGAAAAACTGAAGATAGTTGTGGGAAACAAGGAAGTTATTATTATCTCAGATGGACATCCTGCTTTGCTTCATAGTGTCCCTGAGGTGTTTGGCATTGAAAACCATGCTTATTGCTACCGTCACCTGAAGGAGAATTTTAGTAGTTTCTTGTCCAAGCATAACATACGAGGGAACAAGGGTAAAGAAAATGCATTGCAATTCCTAGATAGCATTGCGTATGGAAGGTTAGAATATGATTATAACGTTTCCATGTTTGAACTAAAAAAATACAACGAGGCTTTAGCCACATGGGTTGAAGAAAATGCGCCGCACCATTGGGCCATGTCAAAATTCCCAAAACAAAGATGGGATAAAATGACTACGAACCTTGCCGAGTCATTTAATGCTTCGTTACGGATTGAAAGACATCACTCTATTTGTAACTTTTTATTGGAGCACATGTCCAAGTTAGCTTCTATGCTTGTGAAGCATGAAGAAGAGTCCAAGAATTGGAAAGGGTGTATAGGGCCAAAAATTGAAGCTAAGGTGCAGGAAAATATTGCAAAGGGTGCGGTGTATCCAGTCACACCGTTCATGAATGGAGTATTTGGGGTATGTATCGGGAGAGCCTTGTTGAATGTAGACATTCTGAACCATACATGCACTTGTAGGGGTTGGCAAATGTTGGGAATCCCTTGTGAGCATGCCACAACCGTCATTATTTCCATTGGTCAAAATGTTACCGATTTCGTCGATGATTGCTACAAATACTCAATGCAAGAGTTGATATATGGGGGCTCTTTTTCCGGCATAGAGACCCATGACATGCCTACTGTGGACGATGATGGTTTGGTTCGATTTATCACCGGGGAGGTGTTCTTCTCTCTAAAGCCTCCACATACAAAGCGCGCTCCCAGAAGGCCAAGGAAGAAGCGCATTGAGTCTCAATTTCAAGATAAACGGACTGTTTATTGCTCTCATTGTCATATGTCCGACCACAACAGAAAAACCTGCAAAAATCCTTTGCCCTAAATGCATATCTGTCTACTTATTGCATTATGCTGATCTTGTATTACTCTATTTCAACTAACTGGTTGTCACCCAATCATCGTTACTATTTGAATGTTTTGTGCCTTTCCATTCACCTACAATGTTCATTGAGTTATATTATATTTCTCTGCTGATTCAGTTCTTTCACAAAGTCCGAACTATGTTTGCACCACATCTTGTTTTAATGGTATTTACTCAAATCCCATGTATTTGCTAAGATAACATTGCTTAAGCCATTTTAACCATACTGCAGTTTATGTTCCCATGTATAAAGACTAATGCTGGACTGTACTATATATTACGCGAATCCAACAACCTTAAATTTTAACCATTGAATGCATGTATTTTGTTATTCTTTGTTTTCCCCTTTATAAAGACTAATGTCGCCACAGTATATATTATCCGAAAATAAATACTTTGAATGAGTGGCATCATTTGGTGGCATTTTCAGAAGCTGGTTGCTAATATCAGTGTCAGCTGACCTGTTTCATTTAATTATCTGCATATTTGTCCTTTGATTTGAGTGCTATTTTCTTTTATACTCCCCATGGTTTGAAGAGTGCGATCAAACCAATTTTTGCCCTAACCTTTGCTTCATTTTTCATGCACTCTAACAAAATTTATTTTTCACCACACTTCTTCATGGCTTGTGCAATACCAGCCACAACTGTACGTTAACAGTTCTTACTTTGCAAGTTTAATTAATTGCGCTACCATTATATCCATCTGAATGAGAAGGTCATCTTATTCTAGGCATGGCAACAGAAAGGAGGAAAAGGAAGGAACATGTCGGTGCAACATGTGCACATGTCGGCAACACGGATTTCATTCAACAATGCATTCAATCTTCAATTTCACCTTTAATGCATATTTCCATATATTCTATTTTCCTATCACTAACCAATATTTAATTTTAACTGTAGGAAAAGCTCCCAAAGTCTCGATGTTCTGGAAGGAAATTCATCACTGTGATTGTGCGCTTACCACCAGAAAAACACCAAGCCATCACAGATATGGGATTTGGGGGCCTGCTAACATTTGCTTGTCGAGAGCTGAGATATGAGCTGTGCGGGTGGCTCATATCTCAATATGACTTTACCTACCATAGGCTTAAAATGGCAACTGGCAGTGCTGTCAATGTTAATGAACAACATGTCAGCCAAGTCATAGGCATCCCTAACTCCGAGGAAGACTTGGTTATTGTTAAGAGAACAGGCCCCTCCAACCGCACATACACTCTCACGGTTTTGGAGCAAAACCTTGACAATCTGCCCGTTGGTGATGATTTTTTAAAATCATTTTTAATTTTTTCTTGTGCCACTCTGCTGGCACCTAATTCCAAACTTGAAGGAAGCCATGACCTATGAGACACCATATGAGATTCTGATCTTGGTGTCCAAAGGAATTGGGCTAAGTTTCTGCTGTAACACTTAGAGGACGACATTAGGGAATATCGGCAAAAACAGCCTACTTACATCCGAGGCTGCCTCATGTTCCTCCAGGTACAGTCAAGGGTCCACAGTATTCTGCAATTAGGTTCAACTTTGTTTACATTTTATTTTAAAACTCATCGTTACTGCAATCGCATAATTTAATGCTTATTGTTTCGTATACTACCCTTGTACAACTCTTTTATATGGCATTCTTCTATATGCCATCAGTTATTGTTGAGGTGACCCGGCCGCTTGCTGCCGCATGGAGTGACGATGTCATAAAGCGCCGCTTAGCGGTTGAAATATCAACTTTCGGTGGATATGGGCATGTGGATGTATGCTATAAATGAACATAGCTTTTCGTATTAGTTAAATGACCATAGTAGCTTATTCAAGTCAGTCCCAATTTGTTGCTTCTCTAATTCAACTAATGGTGCATTGTGCAGGCATAGGAGCAGCCACAAAGCACACCTCACATGCAGGTACCATCAGTAGCCTCGACCTCCACAGCCGGTGACGATGCTACAGAGGTATTGCATAGCCACTAACCACTCATACATGTTGTTCCATACAGACTCCATACAATACTATGCTTATAATATTTGTTGTTCCACTTTATAACAGGTTATTGAAACCCGCATCAGTGAGACATCAGAGACTATGCTTAGATTAGCTTTGTCTTTGGTGCGGGATGTGGGTGCATTACATTGCCGGCGCGGTGGATCAGAGGGGAATTCTTCCGTCCCTTGCCCATCAGCAGAGCACCACACTAAAGATCAACCATTACGGCCAACACCAGTGAGGCAGCCATCAGCTGAGGAAATTGAACCAGAAGACAGCCTCGTACCAACCCCCCATTCGCCAGTTGGAATGGGACCATCACCAGCTCCCACTTATTCCGAGCCACTGGTCCCACAGTCTCAGGCAGAGGCATCCCTTCCAGCTGAAGTGACAGTAGTGACAGTAGAGGATGTGGAAGAAGGTGAAGGCGCAGGTGGGAGTGGCAGCCAAACCCCTAAACCTTCATCGATGAAGAGATATAAGCGGACCGCTAAGAGGATTGTCAAGTGTCCTCCCGCTTGCAAAAGTCCATTTGTCGCCTAATGTGTTAAACAATTCCCAAAAATACCTCATGCAGATCGGGTAGTAGCAGATTATGCTTTGGCTGAAATGGGTGATCCTAGGTACACTTAAGATTTCTAAAACTCATTCTTATAATCATTTTATAGGTCAATAACTCTACATCATCATGACAAATTTACTTTCATGTCATTGTAGTGAGATTTTGTGCGACATGTATGGGATGTACATTACACGGGAAGAACTTTCTTGTCTAAATGTAGGGCGGTGGATTAATTCAATGTAGGTTACTTATCCTTATGCCTTACTAAATTCACAATTAATAAGTCATATGAATCGATAAAGTGTTGATGGGGGTTGTAAAATATGTTATTTTACACAACTTTGGCAGATTGTTGCGATTGTCTCTCGCATGAGGAATGGACAGCAAGCACCACCAGCTCGCGCACACTTTTTTGAGCCTTCGTTCTCGGCGAGCCCTCTAATATCCTAAATTCACTTGGTCTGAAACTAGAAGAGTAGATGTTGATGTTTGTATTGATTCACCTCACCCTTGAACAGGTTGTTCTGAGCAACCTCAAATCTAATGCAACCACGCAAGTCATCCTGGAAAGATGCGCTATGTATCTGGATCCTGACACATTGGGCCATGATCTTAGTTCATGTGACATGGTAAATGAACATAGCTAAAGTTCAATTCCATAGTAATAAATGCAAGGGTATTGGGAATGACTATAAAGTAATGACATAAAAGCTAATAACTCTTGAATTGTTATGCAGATGTTCATCCCGGTTTGCGAGAATAATCACTGGCACGTGCATGTTGTTAATTTTGCAGCTGGAAGAGTTGAGATACTTTCGTCATTGCCCCTAAGGCGGGGCAACAACATCAGTGCTGCAACGCGACGATTATCAATGGCACTCCATAAAGCATTGCATGCATATTGAATCCATATGGATGCGGATGTCTCAAGTTTTGTGCATGTCCAACCACACCTTCTCCAACAGCTGAATGGGTAAAGTGTTCAGATATTCCAACGAAAACAAACATTTCTAAATAATTTGATTTATCAGATTTCTATCATCTAACACATTTCTGATGTGTTATAGGTCCAATTGTGGTGTCCTCATTCTAAAGTTCATGGAATTTTGGAATGGGGCGACCTTAACTACTTCAGTGGCAGAGGTTAGAGTTGGTTTACACTGTCAAACTTGGATTTTTTTTTCTTTGTTTTTTTCCAACCACATGGAATAATTTTTTCCCATTTCCGTAGGACAAGACGAACATGTACAGACTCCAGCTAGTGCTGCAACTAGTGCTCAATGAACGCAACAGTGTCAGAGATACAATTATGGCCGCATGTCATTTGTGACTTCATAGTTCATGATAAGTTTCTTCTTATCTGCTGTTACATGCCAAAATGACCAAGGGTTGATTGTAGTTTGTCCAAAATTTATTAATTCATATCATGTTGTGTGCTGATGTGATTTGTTCCAATTGTAAAACCATTATTTATGTTCTATATGTGATGTATCTGATGAAGTATTCCGCATCCCATTATAACAGTGGCAGTTGGGTTATGCTGAATATGAGGACTTTATGTACAAGAATGGCCAACGTGTAAGGGAAAGGAAGAGTACTTGGTGATGCTGCTGCTGGAGCATATGGGACGCAGTAACAGCAGTGTAATAGCGCTGTTCATTTTTCCTTCAATATTGTAAAGGAAGGGAGTAGGAACATGAACAACACTTAGTATTTGTTCTTTTATTATAGTTAAGGGTGCTGGTCAGTGTTGTATTGGGGACTGATTGGACAACAATTGTGATTGTAAGTGTGATCCAAAGTGATAGGTTTATTATGGGGTATGGTACTAATTTCATAAGAGAACAACAAACATAGACTAGAACCTATTTGTTTGTACACTGATGCAGTTTTAGTTTATCGTTCTATACTCACATTAGTAAATTGTTTGACGGCTTTCCTTTCATATTTAGTTATTGTGTAAGCTTTTACATAGCATCTTCTGTTAATGTTATTGGTAAGTTGGGAGGTTTGTTTGTTTTGATTTACTACATTAGAAACAGTTTGCTGGTATACCAATAGTTTGCAATGGCGCCCTTCAAATCCTGATCTACCAGGGTTCAGGACTATTGCGCATCCTCATTGGCAAGGGCTACTTAGGGTTCCTAAATGATTGTGCATTTTGCTAATTTTGTGCTTCAAACCATGTACAGGTAGTTATAGAAAAAATAAATGTGGTAGAAAACCAATAAATATTTGCTTCGCATGATCACCTTCTGTATCCAACCAAAACCATTGTAACTTGACATAACCAGAAAAATGAGAAAACAACAGTATAATTAACTAAATACTAAGAGTGAATCTGAAGTCACAGAATGGCTACATTTCTCGCAGAATTTATCGAATATGGTTTAAGGTAGTGTCATGCTGCAATAGGTAATGAAATTAACTAATG
>JAJJMI010024811.1:0-10117 GCA_022059035.1 Vitis rupestris | reverse complement strand
GTAGTTATTACCTTTTAACCCAATTAACATATTAAGGACCTTTGCAATCATTTCTAATCAAAGTGTGTAAGTTTTGGTGTTTTTGTTAGTAATTTGATCACCAAAGCAATCCAAGATTGAGGAGAGTTATTTGGAATCCATGGCAAAGCAATGAAAAGCTCAGAAACATGAAGAACCAAAGCTTTAAAGTTCTTTTCCATAAGCAAATCCGGAATGCAAGGAGGGGAAGCAAAGAGAAATCTAATATGAAGCATTCTTGATGACAGTCATGTCAGCCACTTTTGGAGCACTTCCTGGAGTTCAATTTATACATGCTATATGTTGTTTCGAAGCTCAGGAAGTCAAAAATCCAATGCTTCAAACGGTGCACGATTTGGAGTTGAAATGAAGGAGTTACATCCATTGCAAGCAGATCACTCCAAGCTGAAGGAAATTTTTGCACGGTTGCGAAAATGTTGTCCTTTTACTGCGAAATTTTTGCAGCCATTTTGCACAGTGCAACGGAATTTCTCCTGAAGCTTCCTGATATTTGCGACCCACATTTTGAGATTTTTTGCTTTAGATATTTGATGTCTAAATCCCCAAACTCTCCTTGTAACCCACCTATCATAGGATTCCTTAGTCTTTAAGTAAGAACAAAGGGTGAATAACCTCTTATATATAGTTTGTAATTTCCTTTACACATCATATATCATCATGTAATTGGCGGGAGAAAGAAAAATATATTACAGAGCACTTGCTCTATTTTTCCTATATATATTTTTGTTTTCTTGTTATTTTTCTTTCTAGCCAATCAAACTCTGAGGATTTTTCCTTAGAGGATGAGAGGCTAGACTCTTCGTCTCTTGGAGTGAAGAAAGCCGGGTAAGTTTCCTCATGCATAAATTGGAAGTTTTGTTGTTTTAGTTTTTAATGAAGAGAAAGTGTGACCCGTTAATGGTTTTTATCTTTTTAGTTAACTTAAAACGCCTTTTAATCACCTATGCCAACACTTGGTAAGGCAAGTGATTTCCATCCATTGAGATGCACTTGTTTATCTCTTGCGAGCCTTTGGGAGGTGGTTTAAAGGTAGGATTTTCTAGAATAGCCAACACTTGGTAAGCTTTTGGACTCCAAGGAGACATCCATTAGTTATCTCTTGCGAGCTTTTGACGGGTAATCCAAGGTTAAAGATCACCTTGAATGGCAAATGCTAGGTGAGAGGCACGAGCCATTGCAAGGTGCATCACTGAGAGGAATTTAGTGTTTGAACCCATTAAAGGGAAGCATCTGTACCACACCGGTTAGAGAATTAACTACATGTTAATTCTCTAATGCAAGGAAAAGAAACAAGTGACCAGAACTCTCCTTTTTGTATGAGGAACCTGAGCCTAGTGATCTAAACTCCAAGAAACACTTTTCTTTGTAAGTAAAATTAGTTACTATTTTTGGTTAGCTTAAAACCAACCTTTTCTACCAAAGATTATGTTTTCTTTTAAAGCTAACCTTGAAATGAAAAGGCGCCAATTCAGCTTTGAATTAATATAAATTGTGAAGTGAAAACCCATCCCAGTGAACGACCCTAGAGCCACTATGCTATGCTAGCTAAGGCTATCCTAGTACATGGTGTAATAGGTTATAAATTTTTTTGATTACTCCCTTCTGAGGACCATAATCAAGGGACACCAGCTGGACACATATCAAATGGCACCACTGTCAGGGACCATTGAGAGGACATGAATCAGCTGAGACACCAATTGGGAATGAATCAAAATGGCGCCGTTGCCGGGGATGGTGCCACTTTACAGTGATATCACCTTTTCAGAGTACTTGTGATCTTCATCACAAGTTTGGTGACTTTTTTTTTTCCTTTTATTAACTCTTTTTATTTGTTTATTTTTTCTTTGTTCATATTTTAGTATACCTTTTATTTAGTTTTTAGTTTACCTTAATGTTTTTTCTTTGAATTGTTTTTCTTTTGTTTTCTTTTGTTTTCTCTGTTTTCAATTCACAAATTGCTAGTTGTGCATGCCATATTGAATATGAGATAGCAGAGGAAGCCATGAACTTCATGAGTTATGTGGCTGAAGTTTCAAGAGGATGGGATGAACCAAATGCTAGAGATATGGGGAGAATGACGTCTCAACCTAATGCTAAGGGTGAGATGTATATTTTGAATGACGACATAGACATGAAGGCAAAGATTGCAGCTATGGCAAGGAGATTGGAAGAGCTAGAAATGAAGAAGATGCAAGAAGTGCAAGCCATCTCTCAGACACCATTGCAAGCTATGCCTTATGCCATTTGTCTATCATATGAGCACTTGGTGGAAGAGTGTCTACCATTCCAACCGTGAGGGAAATGTTTGGTGATTGCAACACCTACAATTCCAATTGGAGGGACCATCCAAATTTCTCTTGGAAACCACAGTCGCCTCAGTACAAGCAATATGTTCAAGCACCTCAGCAAGCCTCAAACCTTGAACAAGCTATGGTGAATCTTAGCAAGGTCGTGGGAGACTTTGTTGGAGCTCAAAAATCCATCAATGCTTAGCTCAGTCAAAGAATTGACAGTGTAGAGAGTTCATTGAACAAAAAGATGGATGGAGTGCAAAATGATCTATCTCAGAAGATAGATAATCTCCAATATTCAATCTCAAGGTTTGTCAACCTCAACACAGTGCAAGAAAAATGAAACTTTCCTTCTCAACCTTATCAAAATTCCAAGGGTATCCATCAAGTGGAGGCTCAAAAGGGAGAATCTTCAATGGTGAAGGAAATTAAAATGGCTATCACTTTGAGGAGTGGTAAAGAGGTTGATCTGCCCACATCCAAGCTAGAGCATGAGGTAGAGAATGAAGCAGAGAAAGAAAAGAGGGAGGAAATCAAAGGAAAGAAAAAGGGGAAAAGGATAGAGAAAGATGACTATGATCTTAATATAGATGAAGAACCATAGAGGATAGTCATCAAGGAAGAATTGATGAAGAAACACATGCCTCCACCTTTCCCCCAAGCTTTGTATGGGAAAATCATACAAAGCAAGTCTCAAGTGAGGGATGCAAACTTCATATGGGATCCGGGCAAGCTAAATCAGGATCAAATTTTTTGATGGACTTAGTCTTTTTTAAGGCTAGCTAGTCCATATCTTTTTGTTTTACTTATTACTTGTTTTAATTTTGATTTCAATGCTTTAATTTTAATTTGTTTTGATGTAATATAGGTTTTTGGATGATCAAAATCAGGAGGAATGTCAAAAGAGGTGAAAGAAGGAAGTTGGGAATCAAGAGGAGCTCAAAAGCAAGGAGAGAGCATGGCCTGCGAAATTTCGCAGCCAAAAGTGACCCGCTGCGAAAATCGCTTCCCGCTGCGAAATGGTTTCGCAGCCTCCTAGCGCCCTCTGTGAAAATTTTCGCAGCTGCAAAGTGACCCCATGGCACATGAGTGCCATTTCGAAGGCCCGTACACCCGTACACCCGTTTCACAGCTGTGAAATGGCTGCGAAACCTCCACGCCTTGAGATCCATCGTTTTCACAGCCGAGGCGTCATTTCGAAGGGTGTTTCGCAGCTGCGAAACCACCCTTTGGCACACGAGTGCCATTTCGCAGCTGCGAAATGGTTGCGAAATCTTCATGCCTTAAAATCCTTCAGCGCGCACACCATGAATGGGAATGTCACAGCCGCACCCCCATTTCGGCAACTATTGGACACATTTCGATCACTTCCCGAAGTTCATTTCATGCATACCATATCTCTTTCAAAGCTTGGGAATTCAGGAGTCCAGAGCTTCAAACGGTGCTCAATTTGGAGTTGAAATGAAGAAGTTATGGCCGTTTGAAGACGACTGTGCAAAGCTGAACGGAAATGTCGCAGCCGCACCCCATTTTGCTACTGTTGGATATGTTTTTGGAGCACTTCCTGGAGCTCAAATTATGCATACCATATCTCGTTTCAAATCTTGGGAATTCAGGAGTCCAGAGCTTCATATGGTGCTCGATTTGGAGTTGAAACGAAGAAGTTATGGCCGTTTGAAGATGACTGTGCAAAGCTGAACGGAAATGTTGCAGCCGCACCCCATTTCGCTACTGTTGGACACGTTTTTGGAGCACTTCCTGGAGCTCAAATTATGCATACTATATCTTGTTTCGAAGCTTGGGAAGTCAGGAGTCCAGCGCTTCAAACGGTACGCGATTTGGAGGTGAAACGAAGAAGTTATGGCCATTTGAAGATGACTGTGCAAAGCTGAACGGAAATGTTGCAGCTGCACCCCATTTTGCTACTGTTGGACACGTTTTTGGAGCACTTCCTGGAGCTCAAATTATGCATACTATATCTTGTTTCGAAGCTTGGGAAGTCAGGAGTCCAGCGCTTCAAACGGTACATGATTTGGAGGTGAAATGAAGAAGTTATGGCCGTTTGAAGATGACTGTGCAAAGCTGAACGGAAATGTTGCAGCCGCACCCCATTTCGCTACTGTTGGACACGTTTTTGGAGCACTTTCTGGAGATCAAATTATGCATACCATATTTCGTTTTGAATCTTAGGAAGTCAGGAGTCCATAGCTTCAAACGGTGCTCGATTTGGAGTTGAAACAAAGAAGTTATGGCCGTTTGAAGACTGTGCAAACAATGAGCTGAAATGTCGCATCTGCACCCCATTTCGCTACTGTTGGACACATTTTTGAAGCACTTCCTGGAGCTCAAGTTATGCATACTATATCTCATTTCAAATATTAGGAAGTCAGAAGTCCAGAGCTTCAAACGGTACTCGATTTGGAGGTGAAACGAAGAAGTTATGGCCGTTTGAAGATGACTGTGCAAAGCTGAACGGAAATGTTGCAGCCGCCCCCCATTTCGCTACTGTTGGACACATTTTTGGAGCACTTCCTGGATCTCAAATTATGTATACCATATGTCGATTCGAAGCTTGGGAAGTCAGGAGTCCAATGCTTCAAACGGTATGCGATTTGGAGTTGAAACGAAAAAGTTATGGCCGTTTGAAGATGAACGCGCAAAGCTGAGCGGGAATTTCGCAGCTGAGGAGTCATTTCGAAGGGTGTTTCGCAGCTGCGAAACCACCCTTTGGCACACGAGTGCCACTTCGCAGCGCCGTATGCCCATTTCGCAGCTGCGAAATGGGCTGCGAAAATCCTCCCTCTCCAAAATCCTCCCCCTGCTGTAGAAACGATCTCCAAGCTTCAAAAATGGGATGCGATCTTCTTTTTTATGTTTCTTTTTTCCTTTTGGCTTCGAAATGGCTATGAAAATGCTCCATGCTTCAAAATGGGCTGCGAAACTCCCCTTTGGCTACGAAATGATTTCGCAGCCCCATAGCTACCCCTTGCCAAATCCTCCATTTGCTGCGAAAATGGCCTTTTGATTGTGAAATGATTTTCCAAACTTCGAAATCCTCCCCCCGCTGCAAAAATGATCCTCAAGCTTCAAAATGGCTGTGAAATGATTTCCAAACTTCGAAATGGGTTGCGAAAATATTTCTTTTTTCCCTTTGGCTTCCAAATGGCTGTGAAATGATCTCCAAGCTGCAAAATGACCTCCAGGCTATAAAAATGACTTGCAAAATGAAGAGAGGTTTGCAAAAACACTTTGCAAAGCCAAGGGAAGTTGTGAAAATGCCAACAAAGCCCCACACCATGCATCTAAAGAGGAGAGCCCTCTCACTGAGATCGCACACACAAAGCCTCTCACTCAATTTCTGACCTCCTAAAACAATCAAAGCCCATAGCTCCAGCTGAGGAGACTATGCCACCTAAGGAGACTACCAGAACAGAGGCCAAAGTCCTGATCCAACCCACTCAAGAGGCCACCACAGATGCATCAATTCCACATATGCATCAGTTCCATAGGACCTTACCATTACTTGATCATCTCTTTACTTTTTGTCTTTACATATTATATTAGTATAAATAATTCCATATTTTGATGTCTTATATTCTGGGATTGGATGTATTACTGATGATGCATCATATATAGACATCATTTTTGTTTAAACTTGACATTTTTCTATTTCCTCTACTCACTAACTCTTATGTTTTCTTTGAAACATGTGGTTTCTCCTATACGACTCAGACTCCATGTCACACAGGAGGTACCACTTCCTCCCTATTTTTCAATCGCTTTTGTCACATTGAGGACAATGTTCAGCTTGGTTGGGGGGAGAGTTGAGGAAGGAAGTTTTGTTATTAATGCTAAGTTATTTTGGTAATTTAGTTGCTTTTTGCTTGATTTTAATTTTTTTTTATTCTACTCTCCATGGTTATTAAGGAAAAATTCTCAAAATGAAATAGAGAGAAATTGAATTTTTGTCTTTTTACTTGACTTAGAGTTTGTATTATGCTTACTAAAGTTGATGAATTGTGAAACTTCTATTGAATTCAACCTTAGTTCTTCCACTTTAAGCTATTCACACACTGTGCACAATAGGTTCCGATTATAAGATGAAAAACTATTTCCCTCTTGACTTAGGAAAATTTTAGACTTGGTACCTTTGACTTCATTTAATAGTGTTGGGACACCTTATAAAAGGCCAATGAGTCTTTGAAAAAAAAAAAAAGAAAGAAAAATGTTTTACTTGCCTTGAAACCTGAGCAAGGTCTGAGGGGTATATGGTGAAAATCTTTAAAACCTGGTGCCCTAAGCCTTCATTGGTTGGGAGTCACCGACCTCAATGCTCGTTACAAGGGTGAATAAGTGGAGTTTAACATACTGTAGGTGCTTGGGTATTAAAATTCATTCTCAAAAGTCCGGGGTAAAATCCGAGGAGTTAGTGGTTGAAAGATCCTTAAAACTTGATGCCCTAAACCTTAATTGGTTGGGAGTCATCAATGGACCCCCGTTACATGGACAATTTAGAAAAGAATACCTTTAAGCCTTGTACTCCTACAAGAAAAAAAAATTGTGAAACAAGAGGTGCGTTCTTAGCCTATTGGAGGTTGATCAGTTTGCTAAGCTTTGAAAAAGAACTAGGTTGGGGGGAGAGATTAGTTCAACATACTATATTCGGAAGCTAATAAATAACACTTAGATTTTTGTGGAAGAGTAAGGTTTGACCCTTTAGGAGTGGAAACTCTTTAAAAGCTTAAATTTGCATAATGCCTTCACTTTAAGAATTGTGATTAGACAAGTTATTTGATAACTCTTGTTGAAGTTTGATTTTTATTTCTTTAATGTTCCATGTGAGAGTTAGATCATCATGCCACTTGAAAATTGTTTTTTTGATTAGCATGATGTTGTAAATTATAGTACTATTTATTTTTATTTTTCTCTCCTTCATTGCTAAGGGACTAGCAATATGTCGGTTGGGGGGAGTGATTACTACTCAAAAAGTGCTATTTTATAGCTTGTAATTAACTCTTTTAAACACTTTTGAGTAGTAGTTATTACCTTTTAACCCAATTAACATATTAAGGACCTTTGCAATCATTTCTAATCAAAGTGTGTAAGTTTTGGTGTTTTTGTTAGTAATTTGATCACCAAAGCAATCCAAGATTGAGGAGAGTTATTTGGAATCCATGGCAAAGCAATGGAAAGCTCAGAAACATGAAGAACCAAAGCTTTGAAGTCCTTTGCCATAAGCAAATCCGGAATGCAAGGAGGGGAAGCAAAGAGAAATCTAATATGAAGCATTCTTGATGACAATCATGTCAGCCACTTTTGGAGCACTTCCTGGAGTTCAATTTATACATGCTATATGTCGTTTCGAAGCTTAGGAAGTCAACAATCCAATGCTTCAAACAGTACACAATTCGGAGTTGAAATGAAGGAGTTACAGCCATTGTAAGCAGATCACTCCAAGTTGAAGGAAATTTTTGCACGGCTGCGAAATCAGCCTTGGGCTGTGAAAATGTTGTCCTTTTGTTGCGAAATTTTCGCAGCCATTTTGCACAGTGCAACGGAATTTCTCCTGAAGCTTCCCGATATTTGCGACCCACATTTTGAGATTTTTTGCTTTAGATATTTGATGTCTAAATCCCCAAACTCTCCTTGTAACCCACCTATCATAGGATTCCTTAGTCTTTAAGTAAGAACAAAGGATGAATAACCTCTTATATATAGTTTGTAATTTCCTTTACACATCATATATCATCATGTAATCGGCGGGAGAAAGAAAAATATATTACAGAGCACTTGCTCTGTTTTTCCTATATATATTTTTGTTTTCTTGTTATTTTTCTTTCTAGCCAATCAAACTCTGAGGATTTTTCCTTAGAGGATGAGAGGCTAGGCTCTTCGTCTCTTGGAGTGAAGAAAGTCGGGTAAGTTTCCTCATGCATAAATTGGAAGTTTTGTTGTTTTAGTTTTTAATGAAGAGAAAGTGTGACCCGTTAATGGTTTTTATCTTTTTAGTTAACTTAAAATGTCTTTTAATCACCTAGGCCAACACTTGGCAAGACAAGTGATTTCCATCCATTGAGATGCACTTGTTTATCTCTTGCGAGCTTTTGGGAGGTGGTTTAAAGGTAGGATTTTCTAGAATAGCCAACACTTGGTAAGCTTTTGGACTCCAAGGAGACATCCATTAGTTATCTCTTGCGAGCTTTTGATGGGTAATCCAAGGTTAAAGATCACCTTGAATGGCAAATGCTAGGTGAGAGGCACGAGCCATTGCAAGGTGCATCACTGAGAGGAATTTAGTGTTTGAACCCATTAAAGGGAAGCATCTAGACCACACCAGTTAGAGAATTAACTACATGTTAATTCTCTAATGCGAGGAAAAGAAACAAGTGACCGGAACTCTCCTTTATGTATGAGGAACCTGAGCCTAGTGATCTAAACTCCAAGAAACACTTTTCTTTGTAAGTAAAATTAGTTACTATTTTTGGTTAGCTTAAAACCAACCTTTTCTACCAAAGATTATGTTTTCTTTTAAAGCTAACCTTGAAATGAAAAGGCGCCAATTCAGCTTTGAATTAATATAAATTGTGAAGTGAAAACCCATCCCAGTGAACGACCCTGAGCCACTATGCTATGCTAGCTAAGGCTATCCTAGTACATGGTGTAATAGGTTATAAATTTTGTTGATTACTCCCTTCTGAGGACCATAATCAAGGGACACCAGCTGGACACGTATCAAATGGCACCACTGTTAGGGACCATTGAGAGGACATGAATCAATTGAGACACCAATTGGGAACGAATCAATTCCCCCAATTCCTCTTTGCGTGTCCAAACTTCCTATGTATCTGTCCGTCCATGGAGATTGCGTCTCTCAAAAAATTCCTTTTTGTATGGAAGTTTCCATATATTCTTCTATGGGCAGAAACTTCTTCCTCTTCCTTGTAGTCGTGTCTTCCTTATATGCATGGTGGAGGTAACTTTATAAAAAAAAAATGCAGTTGACACTTTCCTTTCTCTAAAATTCTGGTGATCCTCTTTCCAAATAGATGGCAACCCATTTCCTCATGCAAAAAAAAAAAAATCTAGGAAATGTGAGTTAGAAACCTTATAATATAATAATATAAAATAAAATAAAACAAAAATAATAAATAAAAATAAACAAATAAATAAATAATAAAAAAAGAAAGCCACACAAGTCATGCAATTCATGCAACCATGCAAGTCATGCAAAAATAAGTGAGTCTAAAAGCGTGCCTTAGTGACCTAGGGTGAACGTGTGCAAGTTGGAAGGTGTCTAGGATGTTTAGGACAGTGCCTAAGTCTAAATTAGGGCTGCCAAGGGTCGTAATGAGGTTAGATAAATCTCTCAATCAAAGTCTCCAAGGTGGCTCATAAAAGATAAACTACATGAGTAATAATGGGCCACCAAGGAATTGTTGTAAAGTACCAAACGAACACATAATAGGGCATGTGTTAGAAGGACAAAATGGAGGGTCTACACCTACCAATAGGAATAATAGGATGGAAAACCTATCTATCCTTAGAGATAGGCTGATCTCAATGGAAGACATGGGCGACTTTAAAAAATTGTTTATCTTCTTCTCATGTGCTACATTACTTGCTCTAACATCGAAGTTGGATGGTAGTCATGAGTTGCGGTGTACTTTGCTTGCTAGAAACTTTGACATCAATGTTAATTGGGACCAATTTGTACTTGACACATTGGTTATTGGAATTAGGCATTTTCGATTGGGTAAAGGCTCATGGCTTACAGGTTACCTTTTTTT
>JAJJMI010024810.1:52743-66503 GCA_022059035.1 Vitis rupestris | reverse complement strand
AAAAAGATGATGATGGTAATATAATAGGTTGTAAGATGCATGATATAGTGCATGATGTTGCTCAATTTTTGACTCAGAATGAATGCTTTATTGTGGAGGTTGACAACCAACAAATGCAGAGCATTGACTTCTTCAAAAAGATTCGTCATACCACCTTAGTTGTCCGAGAGAGTACCCCTAATTTCGCCTCCACTTATAACATGAAGAATCTACACACTCTCTTGGCTAAGAAAGTATTCAATTCAAGAGTTGTTGTACGGTTACCTAATTTGTTAGGGCATTTGACACGTGTCAGGGCATTGGATTTGGGCAGCAATGAGTCGATTGAGGAACTTCCTATGGAGGTAGGAAAATTGATACATTTAAGATACCTTAATCTATCATTCTGTGATGGTTTGAGAGAGTTGCCTGAAACAATTTGTGATTTATATAATTTGCAAACCTTAAATATTCAAGGATGTCTTCGTCTTCGGAAACTACCACAGGCAATGGGTAAACTAATTAATTTAAGGCATCTTGAAAATAATTTTGCTGATAATCTAAAGGGCTTGCCAAAAGGAATTGGAAGATTAAGCTCTCTTCAGACACTGGATGTTTTCATTGTGAGTAGTCAAGGCAATGATGAATGCCAAATAGGAGACCTGAGAAACTTGAACAACCTAAGAGGAGGTCTTTCCATTGAAGGGTTGGATGAAGTGAAAGATGCTGGGGAGGCAGAAAAAGCAGAATTGAAGAATAGGGTACACCTCCAACGTTTGGAATTGAAATTTGGTGGAGAGGAGGGGACAAAGGGTGTGGCTGAAGCTCTACAATCCCATCCAAACTTGAAATCTCTACTTATATACAATTATGGTGATAGAGAGTGGCCCAATTGGATGATGGGTTCATCATTAGCTCAACTGAAAATACTTAACCTCCACTCTTGCTTAAGATGTCCATGTTTGCCTCCTTTGGGGCAACTGCCTGTCCTTGAGAAGCTGGAGATACAGAAAATGTACGATGTGAAATACATAGGTAGTGAGTTTTTGGGATCATCATCAACAGTATTCCCAAAGCTGAAGGAATTGACTATTTTATGGTTGGATGAATTGAAGCAATGGGAAATACAAGAAAAAGAAGAGACGTCAATAATGCCATGTCTCAATTCCTTGACAACGATAGCCTGCCCAAAGCTGGAGGGACTGCCGGACCACGTGCTCCAGAGGACAACATTGCAGAAATTGGACATCCGATCTTCTCGTATTCTGGAACGACGCTATCAAAAGGATATTGGAGTGGATTGGCACAAAATATCTCATATCCCACATGTATATTCACGGCACTGAATGGTCATCGCACTTCACCTCATGTCGCTCTTGTTACAGGTAATTAGAATTTATCTTAGTTTTCATTTCCATTGCATCCATAATCACACACATTAATATATTCCATAAATATTGTTTTTCTGTAGCTTTCCATTTTGCATAACATTATTATATAGTATCCATAGGTCCATTTTGGCACATTTACACTGTTACTAAAGTGTTTATCCTATAATATCTACACCTTGCAAAATTTAAAAATGAAATGAGAGAAATCTTTTAAAAAAAAAAAATGAAAACCTTTTGTACAAAAATACCTCATCTATGAAACCTTTTCTATTCTAAAAGTGTTATGTTACATGATCAAATACCTTGAAAAATCTCCAACAGCCGTGTAGAAGAGATTTTAGGTGGTCATATGTGATCTTTAGACTCTATATATACTATATAATGCTATATAATGTTATATATTATCAAATTCCATTTTAGGGTACACTTTTCTTGGGCATGGGCCTAGTGTTCCCTCTTTTCTGGTGGAACTGGGGGTTTTCGGCTTAGAGTAGGCTTTTGTTGGGCCATGGCCTAGTGTTTCCCCTTTCCTGGTGGTATGGGCACAATGATTGATCAGGTTTTAGGCCTATGGGTATGTATATAAATTGTAAAAATAAAGAAAATAGAGCGAAGAATTGAAAGCAGAAATTCAGAAAAAGTAAATTCTAAATTATCTCTTTCTGAAAACCCTAATTCTACTTATAGGGTTATAATCATAATGACTATAATTAATATATTTTTTTATGGTTATGAAGGTTATATGAATAGTTGAAAGGTTTAATACAAGGATGGTAACATCCACAAATTTCTACAAGTTTATAACATTCCCCTTTAATTGTTAGTCATTCTTACAATATCTCCGTTAAACTTTATTAAAAGTTAAAGATAAAATATTTTGAAAAGAATTAAAAAATATTATAAAACAAGAAATAATACATCTATTTAAGTTGTTATTCTTAAATAATATATGTATAATATAATTTGTAATATTCGATAATAAATTAATAATATATAACACTTGAAAATATATTTCATAAAAAAATATAATTTAGATGTATTTAATGATAAAAAAGAAATTATTCCATATGTATGATTTTTAAAATATTTATAATTTTATTTTTAAATTTAAAATTCTATATATTTAATTAATACCTAAAATATTAACAAAAACTCATTAAAAATTATGATAATGGTTTTTATATTTTTAATACTTGGTTAAATTGAATTTGGATATAAGATAATTAAAATTCAATTTTACTAAAGTTATATATTATCAAATAGGATATCTATAGTGTAAAATACCTATTGCTTTTTTCCCCTTAGTTTCTTTATCTATTATGGTTCTTAATTAGACAACTAAAAGTGTTTCCAAGTGAAGCTAATCTTTGCATATCTTGGATCCTAATGGCAAGTTCTATTTATGGGAATGAGTTAAAAACAAGATGGGTACGAAGGTGAATCATATTACTACATACAATAGAGAAACCAACTCTTGCTCAATTAGCATACAACCACGAAAAGGTGAAGGCCTATTTCCATCAAAGGGTGTGGGTCTGTGTGTCTGATCCTTTTGACCCAATGAGGATTTCCAGGGCTATTCTTGAAGCCCTCCAGAAAGAGTCTTCTGGTTTCCATGAGCTGGAAGCTGTACAACAAAAAATTCGCATGCTTATTGCCGATAAGAAATTCCTGCTTGTGCTACGACATTTGGACTGAAAACTATGAATTGTGGGAACAAGTAGAGAGTTCTCTCAAGGGTGGGGCTCCGGGAAGTAGAATTTTGGTGACCACACGAAACAGAAACGTTTCTACAATCATGGGAACCACGTACAAGCAACCCTTAGGAGAACCGTCCAAGGAGAAATGTCGTTCATTGTTCAGTACCATAGCGTTTCATGGGAGGAGTGGAGAAAAAGTTGAAGAACTAGAAAAAATTGGCTGGAAAATAGCAGACAAGTGTAGGGACTTGCCTCTTGCTGCAAAAGTTTTAGGGAGTCTCATGCGCTTAAAAGATAATTTTGAATAATGAAATATGGGAACTTGATGTGATTGAGAGGCATCTTTCCACTTGTTTATTGTTGAGTTATTATGATTTATCCCCTGCTGTTAAACTCTGCTTCTCATATCGTGTTGTCTTCCCAAAAGATCAAATCATTATGAAAGATGATTTGATCAAGTTGTGGATGGCAAATGGCTATCTCAATTCTAGAGAAAGTATAGAGATGGAGAAAACAGGTGGAGACTACTTTGAAGACTTGGTGTCACGGTCACTTTTTCAAGATTTTGATAGAGATGTTGAGGGTAACATAATATCGTGCAAGATGCATGATAGCATGATCTTGCCCAATATTTGACCAAGAATGAATGCTTCATTATGGAGATTGATGATGAAGAGGGAGCGAGGATGGCTTCCTCCTTTCAAAAGGCTTGTCATGCAACCTTAATTTGCTCACCAAGTGTTGTATTTTCTACCAATATCTATAGTTCGAAATATCTGTACACATTGCTTGCTAGACAAGCGTTCGATTAGGACGTTGCTGGACACCCACCTAATTCATTCAAACATTTGGTATCCCTTAGGGCATTAGACTTTAGTGGGAATGAGTCAATTGTGGAACTGCCGACGAACTTGGGGAAATTGATACATCTGAGATACCAACTGTAACCAACTGACTACAGCCTTCATCTAGTATCCAGAGGAATTATATTCTAAGTCTTATGTGTTGTACTATTTCTTGTCAAAGGTGTGCACCTATGGCAGGTCTTTTTGACTGTTGAATCCTAGAAGTAGGACGCCAGTTTCCTACCGCACAGAGATTGATACCTCGCGGAGGGCAAATTTACTTTAAGGATAGAACAATGTCACGCCTCAGCCTAACAATCCACTAAGTATCCTTTTCAATTTGTTATGTTTCTTCTTCGTTCGATTTTGGTCTAGATCAAGTTGGCTGATTTAATCTTTAGACCCTTGAACCATCACAATATACCTCAGATGCAGTCATTTCCAATTACGTCTTTTGTTGTCCTGGAACTTAACCATTTCATCATCTTCAACTGGGCTGTGCTTATTTTTGGGCATGTCTCTTCATCCAGCATTCTACACAAGTACTTGATTTTATCCATTTAGTGGAAACGTGGGACAAATTTTAGGTATGTACATATGTTGGTGTACTTGTTTTTTTTTTTTTTTTGCTTTTGTTCGCTCAAGTTCTTTACCTCTTATCCACTTTATTAGTTATCACTTATCATCTACCCAATGGATTCTGAATGTGGCCCTAAAACCATAATCTCCTCTAAAAAATTACCTCAATGACGCGTAACGTGGATGAGAGTGGATTCAATGTAAATTAACAAAGTTGTCATAAAATAACCAATGTTCTGTTTTTGTTCATTTTTTTTTTCTCCTGATTTCAAGAAAATTTAGGTCTAAAATGTTTTTATGAATTCATACTAAAAAAAAAAATTAATCTACGGGGTGAAATTTTACCATATATAGCTATTTTTGTTCCATAATTCATCTTATTTAAGTTATTAAATAAATTGAATATATTTAGTAAAAATAACTTAATATTATAATTTAAAATTAAAAAAGATTTTAAATATTAAATCAAAATAATTAACTTATTTTTTAATCCCAAATCATTTTTGTTTTATTTGTCCATATCTAATGACAATATATTTAACAATCATGACTTTAAATACATGACTCATTTTTTATTGTAATTATTTTAGGATTGTCTAATATATTTAAAATACTTTAAATATGAATGTCTAATGAAAATAAATATTAATTAAAATTAATGATGATAACTATTAATTATAATTAATGAAGATAAATATGTTAATTTATAACTTAAAATAAATTTTAAGTTATTAAATAATAAGTATTAAGTCCCGATCAAGATTCACCAAAGATGAAAGACCCAAACCCGGCTGACACTGTTATTGAGCTTTCATTGATTTTCAGGGGCATGAGGTATGTGGGTCATCGTGAATCATGTTTTTCTTCTGTGGGTATGGATTATTTCGAAGTGTTCTATGATCTTCTTGCTCTTATCATGGGTTACTTCGGAAACTTGAATGATAACGGTGTTGGTTTACAATATTTCCGAAATTGCCAAATGATAGTTTGATTGCATTCTTGTGGGGTTTTTCTATTTGGTTCTTTTTTCTTTTATTAATTGTGTTGCAATTTGTGGTTTCGATGCTGCCGATTTTTTCTTCTTGTGGTAGGATCCCAATTCGAAGCATTTAGGAACTACGGTTTGGGATGCATCAATGGTATTTGTGAAATTTCTGGTAATGTCTATTATTCATTTGAGAATTTTAGCATTATTTTCATCCATGGGTTACCAATTCAAAATTGTTGATCTATTGAGTTGTGTTCAATTTCTATGCAATCTAGGTCTTGAGGGCGAGGGCAGGGTTTCCACCTCTTGCTTTTGTAGGGGGCTCAGCCTTTTAAGTCCTGTTTTAAGTGCCTTTAAGCCATTAATCAAGATTTAGTTGCTTATTCCCAGTGAGGGGAAGAACTAGAGTCTTAAGAGGGAAATGGTTGTTGTTGGGCTTAGTGAGCTTGCTATCAGCTGTAGGGTCAGGGGAGAGTTCAGGGTCGATGCTGTTTTCGCTGCTGTTGATCCTCGAAGCAAAGCAACCTTTGATCTTTTTGTGGCTAGCTCTATGACCCCCTAGAGCTTGGTAAGAGTGGAAGGTCTTGTTGCAGGTAGTATACTCAAATTTGCTTCTCTTCTGAGAATCCGTGCAGATTTCAGAGTCTATACCATCATTATTAGTCGCTTTCTTTGAGCAGTTCATCTTCAATTCGGGATCATAGAAGTCTCGGAACTTTCTCTTGTTTGAATTGTACTTAATGGAAAAAAGTTCAGCTTGGTCCAATCCATTTTCTTTCACTAGTTTCTTCCCCAATTCGTTTTCAGAGGACTCAAATCTGAACCCATCTTCTACCTTAAGCTTGTTGCTTCTATTAGTCTCCAGAACTTCAGATTTGTTCAACTTGGAATCATTTCTTGAATTCCCAGAAGCCCTGAATTCGGATTGTTTGCAGTAAAACTGGAAATCCTCTGAATCCAAAGCAGAAGGATTGAACTTCTCATCTTTTATGAGCTTCTTCAGCTTCACAACCTCACCACCATCACAACCATTAGTAGTCTTACTCTCAATTCTGGTATTCTGATTACTTGGAAAGGAGGATGGAGCTTCTAAGAACACAGAATTGTTATCAGAAGACTCAGTAACAGAATTCAAACCACCCCAGTTACCAGAATCCCTTGAAAGCATCATCAAACTTATAGCTTTGAGATCTCACTTTGAGTGTTAGCAAGGAGCCATACCCTACAGCTCCCAACTCTTAGTAATTGGGATAAGGCCTTGCTAAGGTGTATTCTATAATGGAACATTGCAAGAATGAAATTGGATAGATAGATTCAGGCTTCATTTTGCACAATTTGTATTCTTTTTTGCATCAAAGCACTTTAAACCAGAAGAAATTTGGGGCATAAAATAGCCACACCATGAAGGTGCAGAGTGGCTTTTGCTTTGTGTGAACTGCAAAGTGTACAGAAGGAATATGAAAAAGATGTACTTCAAAAAAATGGGTCTATAATGTTATAACAAAAGGGATGGGTTGATAGAGTGAAAAATTAGGCCCAAGGCTCCATCCAAGCCCGTAATTTTAGAAACTTTTTGTCCTTGTAATCATATAAGCCTCTCTTCCTTGTATTATAATATTTATTAATTTTATAAATCATTACAACTTTGAAAAAACAAAATTAAATTAGAGGCAGCTCTTCAATGGAAATAGCATTTGCTAACCTTTATTTTGCTCTGATGAAGTGGTGGAGCAAATTCATGGAATTTTAAGGTCTAATTAATAATTAATTATTAAAAAATAAAAAATGCAAACATATATAATTGAAAAAAACATAGATTTCTTACTTCTTTAACCACTTTCGAACTAAATTTCATAAGGACAATATCGTGGAAAACATCTAATATGAGAATGGAGGGATATTTTTGTCCAAAATGTACAACTCATGGACCAGGAATACCAGCAGCAATTCTTACATTTTTAAGAGGCCGTTGAACTACGCGCTACCTGGCGAGCGTGTGGGAGGCCTCTTGTGGAGGCATAAGCGTATTAACAATACAAGAGACAACTAATCCTTTATAGTTTATACTACCCGCCGTTTTTCACGTTCTAGCCTTATTTTATATACACCAAGCTAAAAGAATTACCCGAGAAAGGGAAAAATCTTACATGTGTGTCATGGTGCAAAGTGTACAGAACCATCCAAATGCTTATTTGTATTGCTTTTAAGATTATTTTGTCTCTCTAAGGTTGTCATTGTTTCTGACTGTTTGCGAGGGGAGGAGACATCCTCTTTTTCTCTCTTTTATTTTCTTTTATTTCATTTCATTTATATTTTTATTGTTTTGTATTTATAATTTAAATCAAAAACAAAAAATTTATTTCATGTTTCCCTTTTTGTTGACATTTAAATCTTCCTAAGAACATGGCTATAGGCATCAGAATTACATAAAAGCAATTAAGGGTGTACTAGAAATTACCTTTACTTTTCCTCGGCTTATGTTTCAAATTCATTTCTTGTTCTTCCTGAAAAGTTAATCCTTCCTCACACCATATATCAGGATGGCTTTTTGGGACTGTACCTTAGGTACTACCTTAAGAGCCCTTAGGTACTACCTTAATGGTCCTTAGGTACTACCTTAAGGGACCCTAGGTACTACCTTAGCTAAAGTTGGGGTCTACCTTTCCCAAGCCTTGGGCCTTCCTTTGTGACCCTTTCACCATGCCATTATGTGCTTCTCTTGTGTGCTCAAGTGGTCCACCCTTGGTTTTTTGGGACTGTACCTTAGGTACTACCTTAAGAGCCTTTAGGTACTACCTTAATGGCCCTTAGGTACTACCTTAAGGAACCCTAAGTACTACCTTAGTTAAAGTTGGGGTCTACCTTTCCCAAGCCTCGGGCCTTCCTTTGTGACCCTTTCACCATGCTATTATGTGCTTCTCTTGTGTGCTCAAGTGGTCCACCTGGGTACTACCTTAGCTAAAGTTGGGGTCTACCTTTCCCAAGCCTCGGGCCTTCCTTTGTGACCCTTTCACCTGCCATTATGTGCTTCTTTTCTGTGCTCAAGTGGTCCATCCTTGGTTTTTTGGGACTATATCTTAGGTACTACCTTAATGGCCCTTAGGTACTACCTTAAGGGACCCTAGGTACTACCTTAGCTAAAGTTGGGATCTACCTTAGATGGAAAAGAAGTGATGAAAGTTCAGCAGTTGCCAAACCAAAGTTTGAACTTCCAGTTGATGCTCAGCATTCCTTCCAAATTATTTCATATCCATATGTAATCTCTTTCTTTGTTGGCTTCTTTATAGCATGTCTTATGCATATTGTAATATTTAGCGTAACATAGGTGCTGCAAATGTGTTATGAATATCAATGTGTAGTACTGTATTTGTCGCAGTGCGAACAAGGACCTCTGTGATTATTATTATCAGCTTTGTTAAACTGAAAATGCTCACTCAACCATTTTGCGCATAACACATTGTGATATTGATGCTCATAATTTTCTTGGAACAGCCAAACTAAGAGAAAAGTCCCTTTGGGGGATTTTCCCTTCTTTCCCCGTCCTTTGCTTGGAACTTGACAGAGCATTGAAGATAGATATACATGATCTTTAGAATGCAGCTCCAATTTTGTGATGAAAATGTTTCACACCTCAGTTCTATCTAGTATTTACAACACTTATTTAGTGATTGTTCTATGAAATATTTAAGTGTTAAGTAGCCTCTATATCTTCCATCTGGACATGTCAGAATGTTGTGAGATCATTATCATCTACAGTTAAAAAATGCATCTTCTTTTACATTAGAATATCTTTTGATATGGGACTTTTTAATCATGTCCGGTCATGAAATGCTTTGATAAACTGTCAACTTGTATCCTTGTATTCATACCATTGAACATTGGACCAGTAAATAACAAGTTTGTTCTCTCTCTCTCTCTCTCTCTTTTATTTCCTTTTCTTCATTAGAGAATTAGTAAGTGCACCGAAGAGCTGCAAAGTGGAGCATAAGACTTTGCATAATTGGCAAACGAGCTTGTCAAGGCAATGGAAGGGCGAAAATGGTATCAAATAAGAAATCGGATTGGCATATTCTGCATGGGCTTATGGTTCATGGTATAGTGTAATTTGTTCTGTTTTGGGGTCAAGAGGGGATTCCTTGGGTTACCTATAACACATGATTTACGTTCCTGTGGATAACGGATGATGAAATCCACTCCAGGATGCTGTACAGATCAACCAGCTGCAGATCCTTGTAATTGGATGTGTTTTAGGTAAATCATGTTACAGGAATGTCATGGCACTGGGACATTAGGGTTATATCCACATTTTGATTGTTTGCCCTGCCAAATTATTGATATTATGAGGTCATTCAGCGGTGTATTTATGTACCTGATTTTTTGCCAATATGCAAGAGGTGCATGCTGAAAAGGGTTTTAAACTAAGGAGTTCCATGATCAAATTGTCTTACGTATTTGATATGCAGTTGTGTCAGTTCCATTACTTAAGTAACCCTCATGTTATGCGGTTTTTGTGCCGTTCAGCATAAGTATAATCTTCACAAATGTGAGATGCAAATATAAATGAACATCCCAAAATTGATGTAAAAATACAACCAAATGGAGAACCCTCAACAAGACTGCCCCAGATCAGCACAGCATTGCAATGTTCAACTACATAGACGTATAACAGCAGGGAAACAGGAGGTAAACCTTCCTCAACCATTCATGTATATTGCATTTCTTCATCTCCTGAATGGTTGGTTTACGGAGCTGGACTGATCCATCGTTGCCTTTTTAAAATGTGCCTTCTTGGACGTAATTTCTTGAAAAGTATTAGGTTCACCAAAGCCACCTTTAGAGCTCCAGACTTTCTTCCTCTTGGCCCGATCTTATTCTTCATCCCTGTAAGAGTTGAAAAGGTCATAAAAATACAGATGGAGGCTAGGACATACAAATTACCAACACCAACTTACAAATGGAAACCTTCCTCTAAAGTCATCAATTCATAGTCTAGAATAAGAAACAATGTAATTGGATGTTTAACAGAAGCTCAGGCTGACACACTCAAAGATAAATGTTATGTTACCAAACAAATAACTGAAACATTCCTGTCTCAAGCATGTTATGTATTAGAAACTATGGACATCCATAAAGCAACAAAGGTAAAATGTGTTTACCTTTCTAAATCATGGTCATACAGCACAGAGTTGTCGCCACTAGTACGGTAGAGCGGTAGCCCCAGTCTACTGATCAAAGGTGCCAAGGGATTCTCTTTGCAAACCCCATGAAGCCTTGAGTACAATGTTGAAAGAGATTTTAATTAGAGTTGACAGGAGGTATCCACAGGTTTTAGCAAAAAGAAAGCTAAAAGATTCAAAGTTTACCATGATGCACCCAGGTCAACAGGAAAACCAAATGAGTAATCAGTATGAACCGGTCCACCAATTCTATCACGCGATTCCAACAGAACAACCTAAAAAAGATAAAGTGTGTATAGTTAAGAATATGGCAAACAGAAATCTGATCAAAAAAGAAAATAGCAAACAGAACATAGAAATATTTATCCATAGCTAACATCTCCAAAAGTAATAATGGTTGCAACTAAATTCGTGAACAGTGGCTGAAAACAAAATTATTACAAGTTATTTCACCTGCACAAAAAAGCAAGTGTTGAAACCTGGTTTACACTTTTCCTTATTACAAACCAGCTTTAAAATTGTGCTGATATTGTGTTTTGCATCTTTATAAAGTAGATGATACTTGACAAAAAGTTAAGCTTGTCTGTGCTTGCTACTGTTGACTCCAACATGGAGCTCGTTTTTTGTTTGCCTTCAGGAGAGAAAAATCCAGCCCATCCCTAAGCTTTAAGTCAAGCTAAAATTAACTAAATATGAGTACAACAGCTACTTACTTTGGGCGTTTTAGTTCCCTATATCTTAGCAAGGTGCTGTCCACCAGAATTGCAATTAAGTCCACTAGGTTAGAGCAATACTAATCCAGGAAGAATATAAAAGCACGGATAAACAGCTATAATCCACAGATCAGGCTACTCTTTCGCATTAAGTGAAAAGCAGATCATATTGGTACAAAAACATACACATGTCCCATATGGACAAGCACATGATACCTAATTCTGCATCAAACACCTGCTCGAACTTTCTCATTGTTGTGTACAATAAAAACAAGATTCTGGCCATAAAATAAACAATCTGGGTAAACTTGTGGCAATGCATCATATATACTTAAAAAAATAAGTAAACATGCAACATCGTAATCAATTTGATCCATTACCAATCCACCCACCAAGGAATCCAGACATGAAACTGACTATTTAATGACTAAAAACTATGCAATAATTTTGTTGGATAACCAATTTTCCTAAAAGCTCTTAGGCTTGAATATGGGCTTAATAAATACATGGCTGGGCTTGAACGTGGAATCAATAATTGAAGAAATAAATATGGCCTCCTACTAAAGACGCTCAGATTCCATTTTGAACAACCAAGTTTTCTAGAAGTGCAAGTTGTTAGGATTTGGATTCATAATGTATAAAAATGCATCATACACTTTTCCTTGGCAACAAGAAAGAAGCATCTGCAAATGCCCCACAAATGTTGGACCAGCTAGTCATGTCAAGTGTAGACACAATAACAAGCATGGGGTATAAAAATGATATGCATCATAATCAAATTTTCTCTTTTGAACACCCGAAATGAGGCATCATGAAGGGCACGAGATGCTGCACTGCCTGCCATACCAGCACCTATGACGATAACAGATGGTGAGGTCGCTTGCTGCCTTTCAATATTTGCATAACAAAGAGCTACAAGACAGGAGATTGAATTTAGATTCTGGAAATCAGGCCATAGAGATGAACTACAAGTCTTCAACACTTTGATAAAAGAATCTTTAAATGCACATCCTAATCACAAAATAATTTACATCTTAGAATAACATTGGAATGTACTGAAGTCACTATCATATGCCTTCCAAGAATACATTTATCAAAATAAATCAACAAAACAATGAAGTAAAGCCCCCAATACCTGGCTTAGGTTGCAAAGGATTGGAATGGGATGGAAGAGGTTCCAGGTTCAATTCCATGGGTAAAAAGCAAATCAACAAAACATGAAGTCCATGCAGTTTTTACACCATACACTTCAAATAAGTGTATTACTGTGGAAGAACATGTCGATAAAGAACTAAATCATGGGCAGTCTTTGACCATTAGTGGAACAGTAATAAACTAAGCTTAAGGAAAATTTATGTGCATTTGCTCTAACAATTTCATTTTTATTGTTCCTTTATTTATTTTTGTCAGCTGATGGAGTTTGCTGAGGGAAAGATTATAATGGCATTAGAAGGTGGATACAATCTTGTCTCTTTAGCAAATTCAGTTCTTGCATGTGTTGAGGTTTTGCTAGAAGACAAGCCTATTGCTGGATCTTCAGAGGCCTATCCATTCGAGTCAACATGGCGTGTAATACAAGCAGTAAGTTTACATATCTCAGTATCTTTTACTTCAGTTTGTCCATTTCGCCTCTTGGATCTCTTTACAATTACCTTTGTATTATTATGGCACTAGCTGCTTCTTGTTTGGCTAATTCATTAATATTCTTTGTTTCAGGTTCACCAAGAATTGAGTGCATTCTGGCCAACTCTTGCAGATGAATTACCAAAGAAGCAAACCAGTTGTAAAGCATCTCCACTTCAGGTGATGCTTCTTCAGGTGATGCTTCTTTACTCATTTTATTCTAAGTGTACAATCATGTCCCTGAAATAGTGAACCATAGGCATCCCCATTGTTGTCAGGGGGATTATACAAATATTGTTATTATATTTTTTTTTGTTTGGATCAATGAAACTTTGCTTTTTGATCTGGTGAAGAGATGTTAAGATTGGGACTAGGGTAATTAAAATCTCAGCATAATTGGAGATGGGCGGTGGTCGTTTGTCTTGCCAGAGTCCTCTAACACCAGCCCTCATGTGCGTCAAATCACTAGCACCTTCCATAAGATTCTGGCTAGAAGCATACAAGTACCATCATGTGCATGGGTGTTCGGAACCATGTTTTTAGGGGTGTAATTACTGATTTGACTGCCAAAGCAATAAGATATCAATTTCAAAATAGAATGTCATTCTCAACGCCACGGGATACGATTGATTGGCTAATGTTTCAAAATTGAATGTTGGTTCATTCGAACCATATAAACTTATATCCAGAACTCCTAGTAAGAGAAAGTTGGAACCTCCTGTGGTGTTCAAAATAAACTTTGTACCTAAGGTACAGTACCAAAAC
>JAJJMI010024810.1:14607-52733 GCA_022059035.1 Vitis rupestris | reverse complement strand
ACCAAAGGTGGACCACTTGAGGACACAAGAGAACCACATAATGGCATGGGCTTAGGGTCACAAAGGAAGGCCCTAGGCTTGGGAAAGGTAGACTTCAACTTTAGCTAAGGTAGTACCTAAGATCCCTTAAGGTAGTACCTAAGGGCTATTAATGTAGTACCTAAGGACTCTTAAGGTAGTACTTAAGGTACAGTACCAAAAAACCAAAGGTGGACCACTTGAGGACACAAGAAAATCACATAATGGCATGGTGTAAGGGTTACAAAGGAAGACCTGAGGCTTGGGAAAGGTAGACCCCAACTTTAGGTAGTACCTAAGGGCTCTTAAGGTAGTACCTAAGGTACAGTCCCAAAAAACCAAAGGTGGACCACTTGAGGACACAAAAGAACCACATAATGGCATGGGCTTAGGGTCACAAAAGAAGGCCCTAGGCTTGGGCAAGGTAGACTTCAACTTTAGCTAAGGTAGTACCTAAGGTCCCTTAAGGTAATACCTAAGGTATAGTCCCAAAAAACCAAAGGTGGACCACTTGAGGACACAAGAGAACCACATAATGGCATGGTGTAAGGGCCACAAAGGAAGACCTGAGGCTTGGGAAAGGTAGACCCTAACTTTAGATAAGGTAGTACCTAAGGTCTCTTAAGGTAGTACCTAAGGGCTCTTAAGGTAGTACCTAAGGTACAGTACCAAAAAACCAAAGGTGGACCACTTGAGGACACAAGAGAACCACATAATGACATAGTCTAATGGTCACAAAGGAAGGCCCGAGGCTTGGGAAAGGTAGACCCCAACTTTAGATAAGGTAGTATCTAAGGTAAGGTAGTACCTAAGGGTTATTAAAGTAGTACCTAAGAGCTCTTAAGGTAGTACCTAAGGTACAGTCCCAAAAAACCATTGGTGGACCACTTGAGCACACAAGAGAACCACATAATGGCATGGTCTAAGGGTCACAAAGGAAGGCCCGAGGCTTGGGAAAGGTAGACTTCAACTTTAACTTGAGACAATCATGAAGATTTGTTCTCATCTATAACAAATGGATCACAAAATTATTCTCTACCCTTCAAAGATGGATGTTCTTAATAAAGCATTGTAAGGCAAATGAAGCCTGTTGAGGATGATAATCCATGGAAATTTTGGAGGAGTGGAAGGGGATTGGGCACTCTAGAGGTTAAAGGCTTTTCAAATGGGTTATAGAAAGTAATTAGAAGAGGATGGGAAGAATTCTACCTTAGAAATTCTATTCTAGCTAGGAATGGATTTAAAACCAAATTCTAGATGGATCGACACGTGAGTGAGCGTAATACAATAGAGGCGCTCATCAGCTGTTCAAGCTTGCCTCTTCCAAGAATGCAACAGTAGCTAACTTGAGGGTGGTAATGGAAGGGAGAAGACTCTTGGTCCCTTTTGTCAAGAAAACATTCTTAGGATTAGGAATTAGGGGATGTGGATCAGTACATGGAGCTCATCCACAAGGTGAGATTGCAAGAATCAAGGACAGATAATTTACTTTGAACAGAGGAGAAGAGAACTTTTCCATGTGAAATATTTACACAATTTCCCTGCCAAAAAATAAAAATAAAAAATTCAGGCCACTTGTGTCCCCTTGAAACCTGTTTTTTTTCCTTGGGAGGTAAAGCAGTGAAAGATCCCAGCCATTGATATCCTTATGTAAGGAGAGGATGAATGATAGATGCAGCCTTTGTAAATCACATCCTCATCCACTGGTTTAGAGCTAGAAAGCTGTGGGAGCTGTTATTCCCAATACTCGAACTACAGTTGGCATTCCCAAATATTTTGGAAGAGCTCCTCTTAGGCTAGAAGGTGAAGGGTATAAATAAAAGACAGAGGAAGGTATTGAGCATGGCTCCCCCTTGCTCGTTTTGGTGCATGTGGCACCAGCAAAGTTGAAAGATCTTCAATGAGGAAGATCTTCCCAACCAAAAGTAGAAGAAGATCTCTATTAAATAAATTTTGGAATGATCTAAAGTCCAGTTGGGAAAGGAGAATTGTTCTTTATAGAATTATATTGACAACATAAAATGTGGATAGTCGTTCATGTTTTTGTTGTTTTTGTCCGAGTGTTGCTCTTTTTTTTTCCCTCTTCTATTGGTGCTTCTTGGATACCCATACATACATACAAGATTCATGCACACGGAAGATAGGTCCACTACAAAATAAAATCTCAACATGGTTCAAATTCTTGTCTCATTACACACTGAAGCTCAAATGCACTATTATTTATAATTGTATGGGGAAAAAGATTCATAATAACTTTCTTTTGATCCAAAAAGGTCAAGATTTATTTCACCTGCTTGTTTGCTAATATTAAAAGAGGAGCTCCTTGCAAATCCTCATGCCGGAGAATTTTTTCTGATAATCAAATTGAAGGTGTAAATGCATCATTGTAATTTCAATTTGAAACTCCACACTAATGGTAAAATTGATTAGTAATTAAAAGAGCACTGTGTTCCACAAAATCAAAATAACTGCAAGTAACTCACCCAGTGCTAATTTTGAATCTTCAAAACGTGATGGGCAAGAAGCGTCAATTACATATACCACAACATGTGCCTCTTCATAATATTTCTCCCAAATTGAACGAAGACCGGGCTGACAAAAAATAACTAAATAAATAAATAAAATAAAAAATTCTTGCATCAATGAAAGAACTTCAAAAGGAACCCTAACTTGTAACAGTTCTTATTTTATTTCATTTTATTCATTTTTTAGCTCAATGTTTTGGATCATAGACATTCAGACACCTAGAATCTTAGCAGATACAGGCTTGCTGAACCCTGGAATTCTTATTGCTCGCTACATTTCAACAGTTTCTAGTAAAAAGAACTTAAGCTGATCAAAAGAAAGAAATTTCCTTTGAAGAGGATGGAAGAAAGACCGCTGTACTACATACATTTTATCATGCAACTTTGAGACCATTTATAGAACAGCATACAGTTAAACCCAAGTTTCATCCCTTCTTTTCATGTGAGCTCATTTTCAGTTATACAACATAAGCAATAAGTTTACCATGAATAAAATAATTGTTTCCTGTTTTACTTATGGAATTTCAGGTTTTTACAGTTCCCAATATCTGCCCTTAAGACAAAAAATGAAAAATAAAAATAAAACACAATAAATAAATCCTAAGATAGTAAAAAAGAAAGAAGGGGATTCACTCAGTTGCCTCAAGATTTTTGGGAAGTCTGCCTACCTGGTGGGATCCAGCAGATAAAGTCATAAAAGACTCGAGTATGAAGAGTTGTAAATATCACAGATATTCATAATCCCACTCCTGTTTGTTCTAGTGGCTATTAACAGTAAAATACCAAAGCACTATTATGTTATACAAGAATGCAGTGCTGGAAAAATGGTATTATATTCTAACCATAGTTGTTAATTCATAAAATATATCATATATCGTTTTTCTATTTTTCTATATCGTGTATTGTAAGTTTTTTTATATAGTAAAATATATATATATATATATATATATATATATATATATATGTATGTATGTATATCTACTGAAAATATGAAGTATAAAGTAACATATAACCAATTTTATGGAAGATAGTAGGATCTAAAGAGTTGTCAAAGTTTTGACAAGTTTAAATTAACACAATATGACTTTATATATAGATTCATCACACAATCCACAACAATAAACTTCTTCGATAAAAGAAATAAACAAAAGCTAATATATTAAGTAAAATTTTTCATTTACTAATCACCATCATTTTCATTATCAATATTCAAACCATTCAAATGAAAATTCTTCGATATTCATTGGCAAAAAATTCTTATTTGACTTCTAATATAACATTTGACTACAAGAATGTAGCTTTTCTTATAAGATTTTATTACCAATTTCTCCTTTGTATGACCCATTTTTAATTTTTTAGTATATTTTAAACAATTAATATAATAAATTCTTTCAATAAAAAAAATTAATTTGACTTTTTAAAAAAATCATAGAAAATAATTAAAGATGTATGTATTGTTGTATCGTAATATCACGTATCATATCATGCATCGCATGTGTATCGTAGATATGCTTTAAAATAAGATACAAATTGTAATACGTATTGATTTCCATAAAAAATGTATCATATCATTGCATCGTATTGTGTATTGTAAGTTTTTAAACAACTATGATTCTAACAATAAATATTACAAAAGTGAAAAACCTAGTAAATGATATAACCCAGAAACTGTTATCATTGTAGATGATTGCATGAGACCCTGCTGTTATAGTTCAAGAAAATGGTGTTGGAACTTTTATGGAGTAATTGAAGAAACTCTGAGAATATCCACTTGATTGTCAGTTTTGGGATGTCTTACATACCTGACCTCCCAGGTCCCAGAACACAAGTTTTGTATTTGACAATTCAACACGACCAATATTGAGTCCCACAGTTGGAACAATTTGATCAGGAGGAAGGCCTTCCAAGTTCGAGTATAGGGCCTTCAACTTCTCAAGTAAAGTCTACAAATCATATATATTAGTAAGTATTAATAAAGTTTCCAGAGACAAGTGGAATGGTTTAAGGAACATGAACAAATAAAAGTATTAATAATATTAAAGCTGAATCAGAAATAGACAGGTAAAAGAAGGTTTTTTTGGAACTTATATGCTTCAAACTGGAATAATATTCCTTTAAACTACAAACAGTAAAGAATACATACTGTTCCTTTCTTATCAAACCTAGAGGACTTACTACACATAAAATTTAAAATATTACAATAACAAAATAATGAAAAACTTAAAACCCAAAGCCACTAGCGATTGATCAAGGGCCAAAACAGCACTTACAAAGTAGAAAACTTGATTCTTACCAGGAGAGCATAAATTGAAAATCACCAATTATCCCAACATCCAACTCAATAGATTGAAACACCTCAAAATCAAAATGTCAAAAATATATCAAATTTCTTCTATAGAAACATAAAACGAACTGAATGCTTGAAGCAACATCAACCATCCATTAATTTGATTTTTAGTCAATCACCAATTTCTTTCTTTTTGAAAAATGAGGCCACACATTTAGGTAGAATCGCTTTCTGCTACAGCGCAGGCAATGCCTACATAAGAACTAAATCCTACCCACAAAATGTCTCCTCAAAAAACTATAATTAAAAAAAAAAAATTAAATAAACAAGGGAGACACTGGTTCAGGAAACTATAGTTTCAAAGCAATATATATATATATATATATATATATATATATATAAACACGGGAGACCAGTTCAATTGCAAGAAATCAAAGAACAAAAGGCTCACGAACCTGAAAGCTACCTCTGAAATTCTTGAAAAAAGTAACAGATTACATACTGTAGCAAGACATTGATTAACCCAACGAAAAGAGTGGAACTCCACGAAACGATATTTACGCAAATGAGGTTAGGTTTTCAAGGATTTGGGTTTTCAAGATGAAAAGAAAGACGAGGCAGAGATTAGGGTTCCAAAAATTTAGGGTTCCGGGAGGGACAAGAGCAAACGGAGTTTTGGGTTTCCGTCGAGTTGGTGTCGGGGTGAAAAACGTGAGACTTTTTTTTTTCCCCTCTGTCCTTCGGCCGGGGGGGCCCCCCCCGCTTTTAAGGTGTGGAGGCTGACTTGGACGAATGGCGAGGACATTTTGGGAATGAAAGCACACCTCTATGCAGACTTCAGAGCGTATGGAATTGCTAATATTTTCGGCATCAGCACAGATTTCTTGATTTTCCCAAAATTGAGAATTGAAAATCGTAATATTTTGGGATTAACAGCCCATAACCAAGTTTTCCCAAGATTCTTAAATGTATGACGTGGCTTGACCTAATTAACCTGAGACATCTTGAATTTGAAGACACTGCAGTGTTGACGTTGCCAAAAGGAATTGGGAGGTTGGTCTCTCTTCGGACATTAACCAAGTTTCCTATTGGTGAACATTTTAGGGGTGATGAATGCAAAATAGGAGAACTGAAAAACTTTAGGAGATATGGTTTTTATGAGGAGTTCATATGTTTTGGAGTTGGATATGTGGTTTTTTTGTGTGTTGCAAGAAAGGGGGTGAGGGGCGGATTGGTTTTTCTTGGTCAAGTTATTTTACAACATGCTAAGTCTAGGTTTTTCTTACTTAAGGAGATATGGATTCCAAGGACTCCTTGGAAAGTTAGTTTCTTTTTTGAGGGGTAGCTTAGGCTGGAAATTCTTTTGATCGATCAGCTTCAAAAGCAAGGGCAGGCTCTTAGTTGGTGTTGGTTGTGCAAGGTCGGGAAGGAATTGGCAAACCACATTCTTAGCATTGTGGGAGGGCTAGACAACATAGGAGAACTGAAAAACTTAAACAGAAACTGCATATCATCGACTGTCCTACTCTGCGGGGGGGAACGATTGGTCCAAATTATCTCATATTTCAGAAGTTCAGTTTAATTGGTGCTGATAGCATCGCTAGCTCTAGCTGCATGCACTCTAGAGAGGTAATCGAAAATTATATTTAAAATAGGCATTTTCAATGAATGTTGTGAAAGTGAAAATAGGTTTAAAAAAGTGGTGGGCTCTAAGTTATAAGTTATAACTAGTTTTCAGTTTTCTTGCATCATGGGAATTATGGCCACCGATAATAAAATTATAGTTGTTTATAAATTTGGATCAATGCACTTTTGATTTGATTAAATTTATTTAAATATTTCTCTTATTGGATAATTTTAGTTAGGGTTTGTTTTTAATTATCTATCAAATTAAGAGTGTGTTTGATAGTGTTTTTACTTAAAGTATTTTTAGGAAAATCACCTATCAAATATTTCTCCAGAAAACATAAGTAATTTTTCAATACTACAAACGATTTTTTAGATTTTTAAAACTGTTTTATAAACTTTATTAAACACCTCAGAGTTCGTTTGATAATGATTCTAAGAAGAGTTTTTAAAAAAAATAGGTGTTTAGAAAAATTTAGAAATTGCTTTTAAAAAGTGTTCAAAAATCAATTGTAATGTTTTTTGGATAAACATTTGATGGTTGATTCTCGTCAAAACACTTCGAAAAAAGTTACTATAATTAAAAACACTTTAAGTAAAAATATCTCCCAACACACTCTAATTTTTTTTTAAGAAATGTTTGTTTAGGCTAAAAGTGTTATCTAAAATCACTCTCAAATGGACTATATAAGTTTGTTGCTATTGATATCCTTGAGATGTTATTTTTTTCTAACTTTTTTTTAGATAGCACATGGGCGAGTTCTCTCATTCTACATAGGCACAATTTCAATCTTATTCTTTTTAAATACTAATTATTTTTATATTTATATATTCTTTTACATGTTTAATATCATAGTGGTCATTGGTGTAGATTATTTTTTTGAACAATGAAAAAATAATAACTGATAAGAGCGGGACAAATAAAGATTTTTCTGAATAAGGAAAAATATCAATACGAACATCCTCAATCTTGATTATAGTACGAAAGAACACAATTATACCTAGCCTTATATTATTTTATTAAATATTTCAATATCAATTGATCCAATCGTTTTAATTTCTTCAATTGGTTGATAAGTTTGACAACATTTTATTTTATTTTATTTTTCCTCTTTACCCAAGTTGTTAATTTTCAATCCTTCTCTATTAGTAATATTGACTCGATCGTGTCTACAAGAAAATTTATCATTCATATTATTGATATTACAACTCTAGAATTCTATCTTTATTGTAAATGCTACTTCTTTTCCTTTTCCCGATCATGATGTACTAAATTTCTTCCTTAAACTATATTTAGTTCTTGAAAAATAGTAAGAAAAGAAAAACAAATATTAAGGAACATGGTTTGACTATAAAAAATACGAAAGAAAATTAAATATAATTAAAATTAGTGAGAAATTTATACATTTTAAAATGATTTAATTTTTATATAATTAAAAAACATTAGTGAAATGAGTTAGAAGAAGTATATAAAAATAATTTATTTACTTTGAATCTATTTTTAATTTTCAGTTATAATCACATTAACAAATTGAACTTTGAAGGCATATTAGTTAAACTACAACTCATTGTGTTTTTTTATAAACTAAAAATATGATAAAGTGATGGTTAAAGGGAAAAAATTAAAAGTGAATATATATAAATAGATAGATAGAAATAAAAGGTAAATTATAATCTTTATTTATATTAATATAGAAGGTGACAAATGAAATAAAAAAAATCAGAAATGTATAATGTAGATATAAAGGTTATTTTCCATCAATGTTTACATTCTAAAAAAATGAAAGTGAAAGAAGAGTGTTCATTATTTTACTGTTGAGTTGTAAAGAAAGAAGAGATAAATAGAAAAAGCAAGAACTATCCATAAACAATAAAGAAAAGTATACACACTTGCGGGGCACTCTACCCCTTTTCGAAATGTTAAAACCAAAAAAAAAAAAAAAAAAGAAGCTATACTTTTTACAATAGGAGGATTCAAATCCTAGACTCTTATTCCCCCTTCACAATGACAAGTTTGAAACATTGGGCTAAAGCCCCTATTTATTTCAAAGGTTACCCCTCCCCCACCCCCTGAGCTAAATTGCTGGCTCCACCACCGCTTGCGGGTGGATTTAAAACAGGATTCATGGGAAATATTTTGTTGTAGTAATGTGAATCAAATAAGTCCTTGACTAATTATCATTTCAAATAAATTAGGTTATTCTCAACACAACAAGGAAGAAAGGAAAGTGGATGCTACCTTATAAAAATGAATGGTTGGAGTTTGGGTACTTTTTCTACTTTATCTTCAACTTTTGACTGCTTGACCCGACCGAAAATATTAAATAAAAAAAAAAAATCTTACTTTATAACCTAAAGGACAATATTAAAAAAAATAAAATTGAAAAAATGAAAACAAATTCCCACAAAACCATCTTAAACTATGTATGACAACAAGACGTTCCGGTTAGTGTTTAATTATGGGAAAATTCGAAGAAGCAAAAATGGAGAGAAAAATTGAAAATAAAGAAAGAATACAAAAATTATAATTTTATGTTATTTAATAATTCATTAAGAAGTTAAGAAAAATAAAATTAAGGTATTGTTTAAATGCACTTCTTCTTTTCTATTTTCAAAAAATAAAAATGCAAAAGTCACACATAATGCGCAATAATTCTTAAAGAATTAATAATTTCTAAAAATTATTTAAAAATTTAAAGTATAAATCAATTTTAATATTTTAAATTCAAATTTTTTTAGAGTAATTATAAAAAGGGTCAAACTTTGCATCAATAATTTATTGTTACGTATTAATCAAAAGATAAAACAAAAATAAATAAATCAATCAATTAAAAAGTTAATAAAATAAAAGGAAGAAATTTTGAATGAGTTGGATTATATACATTTTTAAAAGTACAAAAATTTTACAAATTTTAATTGATCAGTTATTTTTTTATATAAGAATTTTTACATAATTTTATAATTTGATAAACAAGACAATAAATTAAGATAAAAATTAATTAAATATATTTTATTTAATACTTATCAAAATTAAATAAATTATACTGGGCACATAAATATTTTATTTATCTTCCTTATTAAATTGTTTTATAAGAATAATGAAAAATTGAAAATTTTAATAACTTAATAAGTATGCTAAACATAAATTTCATTTTGGTGATGAAAAAAATATGCTCAAGTTGAAGGTCTTGTTAATTTGTTGTGATATTCTTTTATTTATTTCATGCAAATATTAATATGTCATGAAAATTTGATAATATATTTTTAATACTCTTCATATCTATATACTTTGTTTATACTTTTCTTAATTCGTATCACAAATTTTATACATCAATACTATTGTCACATTTTCAATTCCTTAAATATATTTTTCATATTTCAGTCACTTTTTTAATATTTTGATTATATTCTTCATACTTAAGTCACATTTCCGTACTTATATTGGTGATAGTTTTCATATCCAAATACTTAGGTCATATTTTTGTATTTTAATCATAATTTTTGTACTTCAAGTCATCTTCTTTGTACTTAAGTTATATTATCCGTATTTTTGTACTTCGTTCATACAATTCATATCTTAGTCATTTTTTTTACACTACTAACATCTATTGCATCTAGGTAACATTGAAGTCACTTTTTTCTTATCTTGTACCTATGTCACCTTTTTTGTAACTTAGTAACTAGGTCATGTTCTTTCTTTCCTAGTTACATTAATATTTATACCTAGAACATATTTTATATCTCAGTTATGTTGTTTCTGATTTGATCAAAGTATTTATACCAACATCATTTTTATTTTATTTTTTTGTATCTTGATACCTTGCTCACATTTTTCATACGTTAGTCACATGTTTTGTAACTTGGCTATATTAAGCAATAGTTCCTACTCTTATACCCCTGAATCCTTGCTGTAAGCCCTCTAATCATCCTTAAAATAGCTTACCCCTTGCAAAACGGCATATACTATCTAAAAAGAGAAACATGCAATTAAAAGTTGTTTAACAATGATGAAGAACCTAAGGAGAATTATAGGAGGAATATTTAAAGAACTCCTTCCCTATATAGAAGATCAAGTCCTTGCTCTATTCCCAACTCGACATCAGGAATAGCGGACTTGCTATAAGACTTTTGTAAGAATACTCGTAAGAGTTATCTAGAGAGAACTCTTTCAACACAATATCTATCACTCTAAAAGTTACATAGAATGATATATTTAACTCCGTTCAAGAACCTTAGACGCACAGTCCCCTCACTACCCTAAGGGGAAGAATTTAATTTACTCATTAACTACGTTTGTGACTCTTCTCAAGAGTCACTCTACCTTCAGACATGGAAGTTAGATATAGATATTTTTATTCCCAGGGGAACACCCCTGGAACCCTTAATCCCAAAAGGAGATATTAAAAAAACATACCCCTAATCCCAAAAGGAGATATTAAAAAAACATACAACTAAGACACCCTTGGAAAAACTTGTAGGGGTATATTTATTAAAAACTTTATGCCAATATAAGAAAGAGATGTGGGAATAAAGCTTGTTCTAGTGCTATCTTATATAGCTAGTTTGGAGGGGCTCATGTCTTTGTATCTCAGCAAGAAAACGTTCCACAAACTGCATGCATTCAAGCATCTGGCTTGTTCCCCCTTTTAGCTTGTTGTTGGTAAAGGGACATGGTATAAGGCTAATACCTATATTGATATATTTTAGGAGGCACCACTCATATAAGTAAGCAACTCCCATTCGTGCCCCTTAGATGCAAGGGGCACTCACTCGATGGCTAATAATAAGATTCTCCTCTCCATCGTCAGCCTGACCAAGGGAGGACCCCTAGACCATTTAGCTAAGAATAATATTATCGTCTCTTCTTCATCCATACCCAACGACAGGAATTTCCCAGATTCCTATCTAGATCATATTTTGTATGATCATATTTTACAACCTTTATATATATGGTAAGCATATTCTGTATTTTAATCATATATTTCATAAATTGGTTATGTGCACCTCAAGCATATTTTTTATACATTAACATCTTGGTTACAAATTTTGTAACTTGGTCATATCGTTGGTAACTAGATCATTTTTTTTTTTTTACCTTATTTTAATCATGAGAAAATAAATGTCAAGCTTAAATGAGAAAAACACCTAAGAGGGAGGTGAATTGGATTTTTCAAAAACTTTTTCCATACAACAATTTCAAGCACAATATAAGCAAACAAAAAAAAAGATAGAGTTAGAGAATTCAAACTCGGGTTTTATAGTGGTTTGACACTTCCTTGCTTACGTCCACTCTCCTCAATCTCCTAACCGAGTGAGGGTTCCACTAGCTTGAAACTTCAACCAAGCTTTCAATCTTTTACACTTGGATTTCGGCTCCAGTGGGCGCTTACACGATTTCTTCAAGATTCAAACCTCTTGAAAGCGTTAACACTCAAGATTTACAAGAGAGAAAACCTCAACTTAGCTCAAGGATAGCTCAATTACAAATCAAAGCTATGATGACTCATAAGGGTGCATTAAAATATATGCAAGTGAGAATTTAATGCACTAAGAAAGAAATGAGAGAGTTTTGGCCAAGAACAAGTGGGTAGACAATTGATTGCAAGTGCTCTATTATCAATAAATAAAGTGAAGCTCTCAATTTATAGGTTTCTAAGCTCGGGAGCCAAAAACAGCAAAAGGTAACCTCGACCGATCAAGCTGGAGGTTGACCGGATCACTAGCCATTGGAGCATTTAATGCTTTGACAGGTTACCGTTGCCTCGACCGGACAAAGATGAACCTTAACCGGGAAGAGGAAGCTACTGGGAGAGAGAGAAGATTTAGGGCTTCCCTCGATCGGACAAGGGCAACTGGTCGACTGGTTCCCCAACCGATTGAGCCCGTTGGTCATAGCCTCGACTGGTTGAGCCTTTTGGCCTCGAAAACCTATCTTTTTCAATTTATTTCTTTTCTAACACTTAGGCAAGGCCTTTAGGTGAATTAATATGTCAATTTTAAGTCATTTTGCCTAAGGTATATTTGATAAAACTCGGGTTTTAATGAAAATGAAAATTTAAAGGTTAAACCGAGTTTTCAACAATGCATGAAATGGTATGAATAACTTTAATGCACCCATGCATTCATCTTACATTCGTTTCCTATGATCACAAGTCTTCCAAAAGTCTTGATCTTGTATCCATTTGGTCCTTTGATGAATTTTCGAGTTTATGCCTAAGATTCTTAACCATTAAACCAATTAGTCACTTAACCATGGTTTGTTATCATCAAAACCTGATTAGGAGAACCCTTGGGCTAACAATCTCCCCATTTTTTATGATGACAAACCTTGGTTATTTAGGAGAAAAGAAAATCTCCCCCTCAAACCAATCATGGATCAAACAATCAATGTTTAATAAGAAACAATGTAAAGCATGAAGATTTGAATAGGAAACAATGGATCAAAAATAGCATATCATATATATATAAACATGTACATGGAAACATAACATATATGCTAATCCAAAAAGATATGACAATGATATGCATGAGGGTCTCCTAGATCCTAAATATTTCTCCCCCTTTGGCAACATCAAAAAGAGACTGAGGGGGATCTCTAGCTAAACTCAAGGCTGAGGGGGTAGAGGTAGAAACACGGAGCGGAGGTAAGCCATCATCTCCTCGTGTTGACTCTCCTGGCGACTCTCAAGACACTCAATCCTCTACAACAGATGCTCAAACTGAGAAGTGAAGTCGGTCTGATATTGATCTATGTGATCCTCCATATAATAGAATTGAGTATCACTGACTACGGTGAGCTCCTCCATATGAGTCCTAAGTGAGCTGATCTATGTTGATATATCCATCCAGGGCGCATGATCAGGAGCATGAGGTGTCGGATGAGGTGGTGACTAGTGTGAAGAGGCTCAGTGAATGATGGCTGAGAGAATGGTCGCGATGTGTATGCTAGCTCTGACATCATCGGCTCAGAAAATGGTGCCTTAAACTGAACACCCTTGGACTGGAATGGAGGGATGTCAAGCTCGGGCTCTCTCTACTCAAAGTCTCTCTAAGGGTCCAACCATCTCTCCATCTCTCGGATCTCAGCCTCCTCCTTTACTTCGGGATGCACCTGCCCTTGTCATCGGGCCTATGTTGGAGGTCGCTCAGCTCTCCTAATCTAGGAGCCATCGGGGCCTTCTCGAACTTCATCAACCCCAAGGACTGCTCATCATAAGTATCATAATTGGTAGGGGCCTTGAAGTTCGTCTCTCTGCTCAAATCAACCTCAGCATCCTTGAATATTCGAGTCAGGAAGCGGCCATAGGGGAGTACTCGGGTCGTGTTCTCACAGCAGGAGATTATATGCATCATCATCAGATATCCTACATGAATCCGCCTTCCCATCATAATGGAGTCCACAATGAAAGCCTCAAGGTAGAAAACCTCTTCTCGATGTCCACCTCGTGGCAATAGAATAGAGCAGATCATGTGATGCAGGACACGACTGATCACGGTCAGGCTGTGTGCTGATGGTTTACCCATCCCGTGGGCATCTGTAAGACCGCACAGCCTCTAAATAACCTCTCTAGGCTCGAACCCCGGTGCAGTAGGCCAGGCCTTGGACTCATACACTCTGAGTCCAACTGAGAGGATGCCGAGAATGCGGCAAATGCTCTTCGAGCTCAACTTGATCTCAACCCCTCGAACAGTGGACATGATCGGTCCTCCGAGTCTATAAGTAACCCGGGAATAAAAAGCACACACCATAGTCGGGAAGATCGGCTCGAAAATAGTCACAATTGGTAGCCATCCCATCCGAATGAAGAGTCCCTCAAACCCGAAACACTGAAGTTAGGAGAAATCAATACTTCTCCCTAGCACAACTTTCCTTTAGGCGAATTTTTGCTTGTATCTCTGATACTCTTCAACGGAACTATAGAGGGTCATGTCGTACATCGCCTTTCGATGAGCCTCCGTTTCCTTAAGCTGAGATGGCTCAGCAGGGCGCTTGCCCTGAGCCCTAGATGCAGCCGTCTCTCTCCTAGGTGCCATTCGAAGAACAAAAATGGAAGAAATGAAGCCGGAGAAGATAACTAACCCAAACAAGAGAGGAAAAGTCCCAACTAGAAGCCCTAGGTGTGCGAAAATGGAGCTGAAACTGGATGAGGCGCACGCTCAGAGAAGAATCGGTCCCAAAACGCAAACCCTAGGTCAAAAATACGAGGCCCTAGCCTAAAAAATGTCCTAAATCAATTCCAAGGCCTGAAATCAGTCCAAAATCTTGCCAAAACTGGTTTCTGGAAGCTGGAAAGTGAAAAGTCTTCAAGGAATGAAGGATAATAGTGGAGAAAATGAAGCCCAGGAGGCTCTTTAAATTCTCAACCCCGACGAACCGGTCGACCGGTTCCCCAACTGGTCGACCGCTTGGTCAACAGCCAACGGTCAACAGTCAACGCTCCAATCTTTTATGTTTTTTTTTTTTTTTTTTTTTTTTTTGTCTCGTGATCCTCCCCCTACCCTTTTCAGTTGAAATCCCCAATTTTTTATGTCCAATGCCAAGGGAATTTTGATTTTCGATCAAAATTTGACCATTTCCTATGCATATGTCTGTATGATGCATATGACATAAAAATTATGCAATTACAAGGTAAATTCATCAAGAATTCATTAAGAAATCATTAGATCATAAGGAAATCACCTTTAGTTGTCTTCGAATATCAACAAATTGTTCTTCATTTAGAGGTTTTGTAAAAATATTAGCAAGTTGATCTTTTGTGCTTACAAATTCAAGTGTAATGTCACATTTTTGTGCATGGTCTCTAAGAAAATGATGTCTAATCTCTATATGCTTAGTCCTAGAGTGTTGCACGGGATTTTTTTAAATGTTTATGGCACTAGTGTTATCACATTTAATAGGAACATGCTCAAAAGATAGATTAAAATCACTAAGTGTTTGTTTTATCCAAAGAATTTGTGCATAACACAAACCGGCTGCTATGTATTCAGCTTTCGCCGTTGACAAAGCTATCGAATTTTGCTTCTTACTATGCCATGAAACAAGAGAGTGTCCTAGAAAATGACAAGTGCCACTTGTACTTTTTCTTTCAACCCTACAACCGGCAAAATCGGCATCCGAGAAACCAATTAATTCAAAGTTATCACTCTTGGGATACCATAAGCCTATGTCCATTGTCCCTTTTAAGTATCTAAGGATTCGGTTTATGGCACTTAAGTGAGATTCTTTATAACAAGATTGAAATTTAGCACATAAGCATGCACTATACATGATGTCAGGTCTACTAGTGGTCAAATATAGCAAAGAACCTATCATGCCTCTATACATAGTTGAGTCAATGGATTTACCTTTCTCATCCTTATCAAGCTTGATAGATGAGCTCATTGGAGTCTTCATAGTTTTGGCTTCTTCCATGTTGAACCTTTTGAGTGGATCTTTTATATATTTTGCTTGATTGATGAAGGTTCCTTCCTTTAGTTGCTTGATTTGAAGTCCAAGGAAGAAGTTGAGTTCTCCCATCATGCTTATTTCGAACTTACTATGCATGCATTTAGAAAATTCTTCACAAAGAGAGACATTAGTAGCTCCAAAAATGATATCATCAACATATATTTTCACCAAGAGCATGTCATTTTCTTTGGTTTTTATGAAAAGAGTTGTGTCAATTTTTCCCATTTTAAATCCCTTTTTCAAAAGAAATTTACTCAATCTTTCATACCATGCTCTAAGTGCTTGCTTCAAACCATAAAATGTCTTTTTAAGTTTTAAAACATGATTAGGAAAGTTTAAACTTTGAAAATCGGGTGGTTGTTCTACATAAACTTCTTCATTTATAAAGCCATTTAAGAAATCACTTTTTACATCCATTTGATATAAAACAAAGTCTTTAAAACATGCAAAGGCAAGTAGCATCCTAATGACTTCCAATCTAGCTATCAGAGCAAAGGTTTCTTCATAATCTATCCCTTCTTCTTGATTAAAACCTTGGGCTACCAATCTTGCTTTATTTCTAATAATTATGCCATTTTCATCCATTTTATTTCTAAAGACTCATCTAGTCCCAATAACACTTTGATTTTGAGGTCTTGGCACTAATTCTCATACTTCACTTCTTTCAAATTGGTCTAACTCTTCTTGCATAACAATCATCCAATTTTCATCAACTAGAGCATCATTTATATTTTTAGGTTCAATTTGAGATATAAAAGCAAGATTATTGCAAATATTTCTAAGAGATGATCTAGTTCTTACCCCACTATATGGATTACCTATAATTTGATCTCGTGGGTGGTTGATGACGAATTTCCAATCTTTAGGAAGGTCTTGGCTTGATTCAATGTGCATTTGTTGAGGAGGAGGTAATGCCAAAGGTGATTCTTCTTTCTTGGGATCCTCTCTAATTTCTTCTTGTTGCCTTCTTTCTTCAATTTGTAATTTTCCCATGGAGGTTTTCAAGCCTAAATCATTATCAAAACTCTCTTTTTCTTGGAGAGAATTGTTAGATTCATAAAATATAACATGGATGGACTCCTCTATAACCATGGTTTTTTTTGTTAAAATCTCTAAAGGCTTTACTTGAAGTTGAATAACCAAGAAAAATTCCAACATCCGATTTTGCATCAAATTTTCCAAGATTGTCTTTGGTGTTTAATACAATGCATTTGCACCCAAAGACTTTGAAATAGATAATATTGGGTTTCTTGTTTTTCCAAAGCTCATAGGGAGTTTTCTTAAGAGTAGGCCTTAATAAAATTCTATTTAAAACATAACAAGAAGTGTTAACCGCTTCGGCCCAAAAGTATTTTGGTAAATTGTTTTTATTTAGCATGGTTCTAACCATTTCTTGAAGAGTTCTATTTTTCCTTTCAACTACCCCATTTTGTTGAGGAGTTCTAGGAGCCAAAAAATTGTGGTTAATACCATGCTCATTGCAATAGTCTTCAAAATCAATATTTTCAAACTCTCTCCCATGATCACTTCTTATACAACTAATTGTAAAACCTTTTTCATTTTGAACTTTGTTGCAAAATTTTGAAAACTCATAAAAGGCTTCATTCTTTTAACTTAAAAATAAGACCCAAGTGTATCTAGAGAAGTCATCCACAATAACAAATGCATAAGATTTCCCTCTAAGGCTTGGTTTTCTAGAAGGACCAAATAAATCCATATGCAACAATTCAAGAGGCCTAGTTGTTGAAATGAAATTTTTGTTTTTAAAAGAATTTTTTATTTGCTTTCCCATTTGACAAGCTTCACAAACCTTATCTTTTTGAAAATTTATTTTGGGAAGGCCTCTAACAAGTTCATCTTTGTTGAGTTGGGAAATGAGGTCCATGTTAGCATGTCTAACCTTCTATGCCACAACCAACTTTGATCATGCATGCTTGAAAAGCATCTATCATGACCATCATATTTTGAAATATTTATAGCATAAACATTATCACATCTATGGCCCATGAAGATGGTTTTATCATTTTGAATATCTTTGATGATGCAATGAGATGCTTCAAAAATCGCTTTAAAACCTTTATCACAAAGTTGACTAATGCTCAAAAGATTATGTTTTAAACCATCCACTAAAAGAACACTTTCAATAAGAGAGGATGTGTCATTACCAATGTTGCCTTGGCCAATGATCCTTCTTTTTGCATTGTCTTCAAAGGTAACGTATCCTCTCTTTCTCTTTGTAAGGAAAGCAAACTTGGATTCATCCCCGGCCATGTGTCTTAAGCATCCACTATCCAAGAACCACTTATCCTTCTTTGAACCCTACAAAATAAAATTTAAATTGATTTAGGTACCCATATCTTTTTGGGTCCTTGGGGGTTAGTGTTTTTGGATTTCTCAACTAGAACCTTTTTAGTTTTAGCATTTGAATTCTTTTGAGAACCATTTCTTAAGGGACAAGTACTACTAATGTGCCCTCCTCTCCCACAAAATTTGCAAGTGGTAGAAGGACTTGCACTTACGGATTCTCTTACAAAGTAGTTTTTAAAAAACTTTTGATTTTTTGAAGATTTGAATCCTACCCCTTGTTTGTCAAAAACACATTTTTGGATAACTAAGATCATTTCAAAATATTTTTGTCCACAAGAGAAAATTGAAAGAGATGAGGTTAACCATTCATTTTTCTTTTTTAAAATCTCATTTTCATTTCTCAAAATCTCATTTTCTATTTCAAGATGAGTTTTAGAAATTTCAATAATTGAAATTTTTTTTTTCACTTTTTCAAGTTCTTTTTCAAGTTCTTGAATTTTCTTTTTAAGAGAATTATTTTTCAAACTAAGTTTTTCAAAATCCTCATATAATTCTTCAAAAACATCATGCATATCTTCATCACTAAAGTTAGAGTTTACCTTATTAAGTTCATCTATTGCCATGAAGTACATGTTTGCCACTTCCTTCTCCTTTTCTTCTTCGGGGGATTCTTCACTTTCACTCCAAGTGGTCATCATTGCCTTCTTCATTCTTCTCTTGGCTTCACTCTTGTAGAGAGGACAATCATATTTAATATATCCCGGTTTTTTGCATTTGAAGCATATCAAATCTTTTTTTCTCTTCCCATTTCTCCTTGTCACCATAAGATGAAGATTTCTTTTTAGAAGGTTCTCTTCTAGAGAATAACTTTCTTCCTCTAAACCTTTCACCTTTCATGTATTTGTTGAGCTTTCTTGTGATGAGGGCCAAATCATCTTCTTCATCACTTGGTTTTTCTTCTTCAACATCTTCTTCTTCCTTGGTTGTAGCTTTGAGGGATATGCTCTTTTTCTTTTTATCTTCACCCTCTTGTAGCTTCTTTACCAAATTGATCTCATATGTCATTAATGACCCTATGAGCTCTTCCATAGGTAGCTTGGTCAAGTCTTTTGCTTCTTGAATTATGGTGAACCTTGTATGCCACTTTGATGGGAAATACCTCAATATCTTCATCACCTTCTCGGATTCCTTATAGGTCTTTCCCAATGCTTCAAGACCATTGACAGTGTCGGTGAACCTAGTGATCATCTCAACAATCGTTTCATTTTCTTTCATTGAAAATAATTCATAGTTATGAACAAGTAAATTTATTTTTGACTTTTTTACTTAATTTGTTCCTTCATGAGTTATTTCAAGCAACCTCCAAATCTCTTTAGCCGATTTGCATTGGCATATTCTATTATATTCATTTCTATCCATAGCACATTGCAAAGTAAAAACGGCTTTAGCATTTAATTGAAAATTTCTTCTATCAAGCTTATTCCATTCTTGCTTGGGTTTTGGAACCAAAACTCCATCAACTAATTTAGTGGGAAAAGTTGGGTCATCTTCAATGATGTCCCATACATCTAAATCAGTTGATTATAAGTACCAAGTCATTCTCATTTTCCAATAGGGATAGTCAATTCCTATAAAGAATGGAGCTCTAAGTTTCGAAAAATTTTCAGTTTGAGATGAGCTTGATGGAATAGCCATTTCCTCTTAGACGATTAAGCCTTAAACAAGAGGTCTAGCTCTGATACCAATTGAGAAAATAAATGCTAAGCTTAAATGAGAAAAACACCTAAGAAAGGGTGAATTGGGTTTTTCAAAAACTTTTTCCACATAAAAATTATAAGCACAATATAAGAAAAAATAAGAAGATATAGTTAAAGAATTCAAACTCGGGTTTTATAGTGGTTCGAAACTTCCTTACTTACGTCCATTCTCCTCAATCTCCTAACCGAGTGAAGATTCCACTAGCTTGAAGCTTCAACCAAACCTCCAATCTTTTACACTTGGATTCCGGCTCCAATGGGCGCTTACACGATTTCTTCAAGATTCAAACCTCTTGAAAGCGTTAACACTCAAGATTTACAAGAGAGAAAACCTCAACCTAGCTCAAGGATAGCTCAATTACGAATCAAAGCTAGTTACTCACAAGGGTGCACTAAAAGATATGCAAGTGAGAATTTAATGCACTAAGAAAGAAATGAGAGAGTTTTAGCCAAGAACAGGTAGGTAGACAATTGATTGCAAGTGTTCTCTTATCAATAAATGAAGTGGAGCTCTCAATTTATAGGTTTCTAAGTTCAGGAGCCAAAAACAATAAAAGGTAACCTCGACCGGTCGAGCTGGGGGTTGACAGGATCATTAGCCGTTAGAGCATTTAATGCTTTAAAAGGTTATCGTTGCCTCGATCGGACCTCGACCGGACAAGGATGAACCTCGACTGGGAAGAGGAAGCTACTGGGAGAGAGAGAAGATTTGGGGCTTCCCTCGACCAGACAAGGACAACCGATCGACCGGTTCCCCAACCGGTTGAGCCCATTGGTCATAGCCTCTACCGGTTGAGCTTTTTGGCCTCGAAAACCTATCTTTTTCAATTTCTTTCTTTTCTAACACTTAGGCAAGGTCTTTAGGTGAATTAATATGTCAATTTTAAGTCATTTTGCCTAAGGTATATTTGATAAAACTCGGGTTTTAATGAAAATGAAAGTTTAAAGGTTAAACCGAGTTTTCAACGATGTATGAAATGGTATGAATAACTTTAGTGCACCCATGCATTCATCTTACATTTGTTTCCTATGATCACAAGTCTTCCAAAAGTCTTGATCTTGTATCCATTTGGTCCTTTGATGAATTTTCGAGTTTATGCCTGATATTCTTAACCATTAAACTAATTAGTCACTTAACCATGGTTTGTTATCATCAAAACCCGATTAGAAGAACCCTTAGGCTAACAAATCACATTATTCATACCTAGGTAATATTTTTTGTACCTAATATTTTGATTATATTTTTCATAGTATAGTACCTTAGTCACATGATTTATAACGTTAACTTGGTTACATTTTTTATATTTAGATCATTATTTTTTTATACCTAAATACCTTGATTAATTTTTTTGATACGTAACACATTAATTATCTAATTGCTCTTTTTCATACTTTAGTACTTCAATCACATTCTTATTGCCCTTATTACATATTTTGTAATTTACCTTTTTGTACCATTGTCATGACTTTCATACTTTGGTTACATTATCTGTATTCTAGTCATAATTTCACTAATTCATACTTATTTACAAGAACATATAGAGGTTCATTTATTTTTTTTATTATTAATATTATTTTATTATTAAACAAAAAAATATGAGTCAGAAATCCAATAGTGGAAATTTGCAAAATAGCACATTAATTTTGTACAAGAAAAAAAAAAAAGAAAAAAGTAAACAAAAAATGTCTTTATGTTATAATCCTTTCTTTAAATAGGTGGTGACAACTTGAATAATAGCATAAATTTACATAATCTTTAATGCATCTAGAATTCCAATATAAAAAAAAAAAAATTAGGAAATATTTTCCATTGAAACTCTATTAATCACTTAATTTAGGTAAATATCTGAGTTTGATTAACTATCCATATGCAAAGAAAAAGAAAAGTATGACAACAAAAGATTTTCTAGGCTTCTCAATAATGAAAGGGTAGAACTAATCAGAATGCGAGATACAAGAGTTAATGTATCCGCAAACTCATTTTTCTTAGATTTATAATTATATTGGTCTTCTACCTCATTTTCCCTATCTCATAAAGGTTTTTCCATCATAATGTTCATTCACCAAGTTACCACTATGAAATAGTTCTACTATATATAAGGTTGGTTTTTGGTCATATTTCTTATTTTGTAGTGTTCCACTCCTTAGTCACCCATTCAGTCATTCACTTGTGTCTTCAAATCCAATGGCTAACCACAAATCTTCTGTAAGCAGCTCTTCAATTTTGTAAAATTTTCTCATTAAAATATTAATTATATTCACTCTGTTTGTGGAAAAGTTTTTATGTTACTTACTATTTTTTGTTTTTATAATAAAAAATAGAAAATGCATCCAAAAACACCTAAGTTAGGAATTTTCTTCTTTTTTTACCTTAACAATTTCATTTTTTTTCTTTTTTTATTATTATCAAAATAGCATAAAATTATCTATCATGACCAATTTTTTTTCCATCTTCGAAACATAAATAATTGATGAAAGAAGAGGAGTAACATTCACACTTGGTAGTGGATTTTAAAGAGGTAAGGTTTGGATTCATCTAAGATGATTTGAATTTACAATTAATCTTGTTTTTCTTGTACTAGCGTAAGAAGCATCCATCAATGAGAGAGAATATAACAATATAGTTTATACGCCAATGTGCTTTGTAAAATTAATAAATTAAAAGGAGATAGCAAGTGGTAGAAAAAAGAAAAAGAGTAGCAAATGATTATTTCATTTTTTTCTTTTTTTTTTCTTGACATGAATTATTATTTTGTATATATCACCACACTTAGTTTGTTGTTGGTTTTTCATTTTTTGTTGTTTTTTTTTAATTCAATATTTGTTTGTGTTGCCAAATGAACCTTAGGAAAAACGTTTCAAAATTGACATATTATTTTACCTAAAAACCTTGCCTAAGTGCTAGAAGCAAAAAACAAAAAAAAAGACAGGTTTTTAGGCCAAAAATGGTGAACTGGTCGAAGCACTGGCAAATCGGCTCAACTGACTAGGGTACTGGTCGACCGGTTACGCATTCCCGCTCAAGATCCGATCGATAGATGCAAAAAAACACACTATCTCTCTTCTAGCAACTTTTCTTTCCTAGTCGAGAGATTTGCTTTCCCAGTCGAGGTTTGATCGAGGTCTGGTTGAGAGTAACAATCACCTGCCAAATATTTAATGTTCCAATGGTTAGTGAACCGGTTGACCCCCAACTCGACCGATTGAGGCCACTTTTTAGTTTTTTGGCTCCCGATGTTAGAAACCTATAAATTGAGAGTTCCATTTCATTTATGAAAAAGAGAACACCTGCATTTATTTGTTTACCTACTTGTTCTTGCCATAAAAGCTCTCATTCTTTTCTTGGTGCATTCAATCTTCATTTGCATATTCTTTAGTGCACTTTTGTGATTCATCATGGCCTTGAGTTGTATTTGAGTCATTGTTGAGTTAGGTTGAGAGATTCAAACTTGTTAATTGAGTGTTAAAATCTTCAAGTCAATAGAGACTTGAAGAGATTGTATAAGAGCCCATTGGAACTAAAATCGAAGTGTAAAAAGTGATTAGAAGCTTGGTTGAGCTTCAAGTATAAGTGGAACCCTCACTCGGTTAAGAACTTGAGGAGAGTGGATGTAGGCAAGGAAGTGTCAAACCACTATAAATCTGAGTTTGCTTTCTATAACCTTATCTTTTTATATTTGTGCTTCTTGTGCTTAATTTTATTGTGTTCAAAAAGAATTTTTTTTTTTAAAACTGCAATTCACCCTTCCTCTTGGGTATTTTTACCTATTTATATTAACCCTTTATTTTCTCAATTATGACTATTTTATTATTAAACAAAAAAATATGAGTTAGAAATCCAATGGTGAAAACTTGCAAAATAGCACAGTTTGTACAAGAAAAAAATAAAGTAAACAAAAAATGTCATTATGTTATAATCCTTTCTCCAAATAGGTGGTGAGGACTCGAATAATAGCATAAATTTACATAATCTTTAATGCATCTAGAATTCCAATAAAAAAATGAAAGAAATTAGAAAATATTTTCCATTGAAACTCTATTAATCACTTAATTTGGGTAAATATCCGAGTTTGATTAACTATCTATATGCAAAGAAAAAGAAAAAGTATGACAGCAAAAGATGCTAAAGCTTCTCAATAATGAAAGGGTAGAACCAATCAGAATACGAGATGCAAGAGTTAATGTATCCGCAAACTCATTTTTCTTATAATTATAATTATATTATTCTTCTACCTCGTTTTCCCTATCTCATAAAGTTTTTTCCATCATAATGTTCATTTCCAAGTTACCACTATGAAATAGTTCTACTATATATAAAGTTTGTTTTTCATCATATTTCTTGTTTTGTAGTGTTCTACTCCTTAGTCACCTATTCATTTGTTCACTTGTGTCTTCAAATCCAATGGCTAACCACAAATCTTCTATATCTTTAGTTTTGTAAAATTTACTCATTAAAATATTAATTATATCCATTTTGTTTGTGGAAAATTTTTTATGTTACTATTTTTTCTTTTTATAATAAAAAATAGAAAATGCATCCAAAAACACCTAAGTTAGGAATTTTTTTTTTTTTTTTTTTACGTTAACATTTTCATTTTAATTATTTTTTATTATTATCAAAATAGCATAAAATAATCTATCATGACCAATTTTTTTCCATCTTCGAAACATAGATAATTGATGAAAGAAGAGGAGTAGCATTCACACTTGGTAGTGGATTTGAAAGGGGTAAGGTTTGGATTCATCTAAGATGATTTGAATTCACGATTAGTCTTGTTTTCCCAGTACTAGTATGGGAAGCATCCATCATAGGGAGGGAATATAACAATATAGTTTATTCACCAATGCACTTTGTAAAATTAGTAAATTAAAGGGAGATAGCAAATGGTAGAAAAAGGAAAAAGAGTAGTAAATGATTGTTTCCTTTTTTTCCTTTTTTTTTTTTATTTCTTGACATGAATTATTATTTTGTATATTTCACTACACTTGGTTTGTTGTTGGTTTTTATTTTTTTTTTTTCTTTTAAAATTCAATATTTGTTTGTGTTACCAAACATAAAAAATAATAAATAAATTGAACTACTATTTTAACTTGCATTAAAAAAGAACACCAAAATTATTTTTATTTCATAATAATTTTTGTTTTATTAGAATAAAAATATTTTTTAATAATTAAAAAGTTATTTATCTTTAATTCATATATAATTCTAAATTTATTTTTTCTAAATTTTATAAGACTTAACTTGAATTTGATTTTATATTAATATAAATTAAATTTATAATTTTTTACAAAATAAAAATAGAAATTTATTTTTAAAAGCATTCTTTTTTTATAATTTTTTTAAGAAACAATTTGGCAAACACCTTTATTTTTAGGAAATAACATAAAATTATTTTTTTATTCTCTATTTTAAAAAAACATTGCAAAACAATGCTTGAGAAAATAATTGATGATGCTAATTTATTATTACTATATGTTTGTTAGTGAATTATTTGAGATTACTGGGATAATATCTATCTATCTATTTATATATAATTATGTTAATAAATTTTAATTAAAAATAAAAAATTCTAAAAATAAATAAATTTAAAAAAATAAATAAAAGTTATGAGATGCTCCTTGATTTTATATTTATATTTCAAAAGAAAAACGTTGATAGGTGAAACTAGAGATCTTAAAACATGTACAAGAAAAAACATTGGTAAAAATGAAAATAAAAATGAGAAACATATAATATAAATATATTCATCAAAATTTACATTAAAAAAAATTTGAAAGTGAAAGAAGAGTGTTCATTGTTTTATTGTTCCAATGAGAATGGATCTAGCTTGACTTGTAGTTGTAGTCTTTTAGCTTATGTAGTGGTTGCACCTTTCTACACACATGCGCCTATTAGAATGCATATGCTCCTTGGTTATTATGAAGCCAAAGTCTAAGGGTCTCCAACGGGCCGGCCGGGCCAGCCCGGAGGAGTAAGGCCCATGGCCCAGCCCGGGGTGGGCCACTGAGCCCATTGACTGGTCAACGGGCCAGCAGAGCCGGGCCCTTGGTAAATTTAAGGCCTGTGGCCCAGTTCATGGGCCCTCAAGTTGGGCGGGCTGGGCGGGCTTGGCAGGCGGGCTGGGCAGGCTTTGGGTAAAAATTAAAATACTTTTGAGTTTTGAAGGTAAGGGGATTCGAAACCCCTTCCCTTATGGATCCATAAGCATTCAAGGAGAGCTAGCCACCAATTGAGTTGGCTCTCTTTTGTGTAACTATTTTGCATTAGTTATATATATATATAGTAGAAATGTTGTATGATTTTTGAAAAAAAATAAAAGTGAGTTGGCTGTTCAACGGTCACATGACCGTTGACCATGCCACTCATAATTCATAAATATCAAATATATGACCGTTGAACGGTCTTGACATTTATAAAAAAAAAAAAATTAAATCCTAATATTTAAATCCCTATAAATATTAAATACCCTCAATTTTTTTCTATTCTCTCAACTCTTAAGCTCTCTCCCATTCCACAATATTTCTAATTATTGCATTTTGTCTCAAATTATTCAATATTATTGGTGGTGAAAAACAAGCATTGGTGGTTCAAAGAGTTCAAATTTGAAGGAATTTCTGCTTTAGTTCTCCAATTTAGTAACATACTTCACATTTTCTTTTATTTATTTGTTACATTTTAATTTTACATTTATTATTTTTAGCATAATATTTTATCAATAATTATAATTATGGCAAGTGGTTCTTGTTCTTCATCTAATGCATGTGATAGCAAAAAATTTACTTTAAATATATGGAATTTTTTTGATAGAATAGAAATAAATTTAGAAAATAATAAAAAAGAAATAAAAGCAAAATGTAAAATTTGTAACAAACTTCTTAGTGGTGGCTCAAATGCAGATATAAGTCATTTAAAAAGGCATCATGATAATTGTAAAACTAAAAATGATGTAGATATTAGAAATTATATGCAATTAGGTAAAGATGAAAGTGGAAATTTAAAAACATTTTCTTATGATGAATCTTATTGTCGTGAAGAAATGATTGGTTATATAATAAGAGCATAACAACCTTTCAATTTCATGGAAACTCATGATTATACGGGAACAATGCAACGAGCTGTTAATCCTCAGTTTCAAGGTTGCTCTGGAAATACAGTTAAAAGAATTCTTATAAAAAATTTTGAAACACAAAAAGAAAATTTAAAATTTTTTTTTGCAAATTTTGAAGGAAAAATTTGTTTAACATCTAATATTTGGACATCTTTAACTCATAGTGGTTTTTTATGTATAACTGCTCATTATATTGATAATGAATGGAAATTAAATAAAAGAATTATTTCATTTAAAATAATAAATGCTCCACATAATGGTAAAAATATAGCATCTTTAATAAATGATGAAATTATAAATTTTGGCATTCGTGATAAAATATTTACAATAACATTATATAATGCTTCTAATAATGATGCAACAGTATCTAGATTAAAACGATATTGGCAAATAAAAGAAGATCAATGTAAAATATTTCATGTGCGTTGTTGTGCACATATTTTAAATTTAATTGTAAAAGATGGATTAAAACACGTTGATGATACATTATAAAAAATTAGAGGCATTGCTGTGTGTCTTAATAGTTCTCAAGCAAAACATGAATTATTTTTTGATTGTTGCAAAATGTTAAATATGAAAAAAAGAAATATAAATTTGGATATGCCCACTAGATGGAATTCCACTTATAAACTTTTACAAACTATTATAAAATATAGAAAAGTAGTAGAACTATATGAAATACAATTAATTAGCAATGATTGTGAAGCAGATATTGATGTATTAAATGATTATGAATGGCATATTGCAGATCTTTTAAGAGATCTTTTTGAAGTATTTGATACTTCAACAAAAAAATTTTGTGGTGTATATTATCCATGTTCAAACCGAGTTGTCATGCAAATAACTAATATTTTTATTGTACTTCAAAAATATTTAAATTTGGATATATTTAATGATGCAATATTTGCAATGATAGAAAAATTTAGAAAATATTGGGGAGAAATACCTTTAATTTTTTATCTTGGTTTAATTGTGGACCCTAGATTGAAATTTGAAGCTTTGGATGAATGGTTAACAATTATTTATTTTAATGACCAAATAAAAATTGAAGAAATTAAAAATGAAGTAAATTCATTATTATATAATTTATATAACTATTATAAAGAAAAATATGGTGATGATATTAGTTCTATTAAATTACCACCTACATCTACAAGTTCTTCATCTTTTTATAAAGGAGCTCTAGAAATGTTAAAAAGTTGAAAGAAGGCAACAAATAGTTCTCCAAACAACACAACTAATTTAGATAGATATCTTAATATTGATTTAATTTCATTTGAAGATGATAAAGATTTTGATATTTTAATATGGTGGAAATCACAACAACACAAATATCCTGTGCTTTCTATCATTGCTCGTGATGTACTAACAGTTCCTGTGAGTACAGTTGCATCAGAAGCTGCTTTTAGTGCAGGTGGAAGAGTAGTTAGTGATAACCGATGCAGCTTAGCGCCGAATTCTATTGAAGCAAATATAAGTGTGAAAGACTGGGCAATAGCAGATAAAAGGATATTTGATTCTATTCAAGAAGAAAATATGCTTGTCGATATGGAAAAACTAAAATCATCAAGATCTTCATGGATTTGCGATAGTTCGCCATTACCGCCAAGAGATAATGATTAAAATATTTTACTAAATGTATGTCATATTTTTATTTTTATTTTTGTGGTTGAAAAGTACAAATGATTGACAAATAAGTAGGTGCCAACCTAGTTGGGATATGTTTATTTTGTAGTGATGTAAACTTTTCCCACATTTTCAAATGTAATGTATACATTCAATGAATAAAATAATTAGCAATGAATATTTTTATTAATGTAGCCTTTTCTATTTCTTGAATATTTTTTTTTCATATATATATATTTTTTAAGTGGCGGGCCAGCCCGCCAGGCCAGGCCGGGCCTAAATTGGGGCCCATGGCTTGGCCCATCCAGAAATGGGCTCGGGCCGGGCTTTAGCCCGTTGGGCCAGGCCGTGGGCCGCAGGCTTTTTAGAGACCCTTAAGCCAAACCGATACAAAAACAGTAGCAAAAAGAGAAGAGATAAAAAGAAAAAACAAGAACCATATATAAATTATAAGAAAGTATTCATACTTGCGGATGGATTTAAAATGGGTATCATTGAAATAAGAAAATTATAATTTTTTATTATTTAATAATCTATTAAGAAGTTGAAAAAAAAATTAAAACTAAGATATTGTTTTAGATGCATTTTTTATTTTTCATTTAAAAAAAAATAAAAGAAAATAAAATAATTATCAAACATTTAATAGTTTCAAAAAGTTATTTAAAAATTTAAAGTATAAAAAGACTTTACTTTTTCAAATTTAAATTTCCTTTTAAGTTCAAAATGGCCAAACTTTGGTACCCAAGCATTGTGCTTCAGCCGCATCCTATATAGTTGCATCAATAGTTTATTGTCATTGTTAACTAAAAGATAAAATTAAATAAACAAAAAATTAAAAAAAAAATCATTAAAAAATTAATAAAACAAAAATATGAAATTTAAACAAGTTAGATTATATATTTTTTTGAAGTATAAAAATTTACAACTTTTAATTAATTAATCAATTATTATTTTGAAAAGAATTTTTACATAATTTTGTAACTTGATAAATAAAATAATGTAGACCCCTCTGTTTAGACAGGCCATGGAGATACTTTTGGGTTAGTTACAGAGAGAGCAAGGAGGGGGCGACATGTGGAGATACTTTCTGGGGATAGGTCGTTTCTTTAGGTGGTCGAGAGGGTGAGGTGCGAAGAGTAGTAGAGGCTACAGCAAGAGAAAAAGAAAAAAAGAGAAAAAAAAAACGGTAAAAAGAAACAAAGAGAGGAGAGTAGTGAAGATCGCTTGGACAACAAGAGAAGGAAAAATGTTGCAGAAAATGGAGGGAAATGGGGAGATGGAGAAGACCATGGATGAGCAGTAGTGGAGACATTATTGAAGGGACTCTCCATAAGGTGAGGAAGAGAAGAAAGAGTAAAGAGAACAAGGAGAAATAAATGTTCACAGAGAAGAAATGGTAGGTTGTTCATGGGTGTGACTGAGAGATGATTAGCTGAACTCAGGGAGAGAGATCTGAGCTTAGAAAGGAAAAGGTGAGAGAGAGTTGTTTGAAGAGAATGCATTTTTTAGAGAGATAGTGAGCTGAGAATCTGGGAAGGCAGAAACAAAGCTGGTGGGAGAGTGCGTGAAAACAAGAAGGAGCAGTGAGTGGACAACCCAAAATACCTTGTTGGAGAGGAGACTTCCAAGTATAACTACGATGAACTTCTTGTCCCTCTTTTTCACACTATTTTGCTCTCATTTTCAATTGATTTTTTGGGCTTTATCTTGATTGCTTGGTATAGATATGAGGAGTAATTTGATTATTTTGGTTGAATCTAATCCTTTGTATGCATGCTCTGTTTTGGGTTTTCTTTGTTTTTCCCTATACAAAACTAATGCATGGATTTGTTTTTTGAGCTTGATGCTTGAGAACTCTTTTTCCTCTTTATAGATTCACTTGTCATAGGTGCGTTGATTATAGCATGAAATGAGGCTTTGTTCAATGGATTATGTGGTTGTTTTGAACATGCTCTGCTTCTTGAGATCCTTTTTATTGGTTTTTTTTTTTTTTTTTTAAAAAAAAGTTTCAACTCTCATTTCGAAATATTGGAGGTTCTGAGATGTGGCAGCAAGTATATTGGGTTTCAAATGACTTCCAGATTTGATGGGTTGGATGCTCGATATGAAAGAACTTGAACTGCTATATCTGAGCAGCATAATCAATATGCTCTTTTGACCAGAAAATCCCCTGTCATATAGTTGCAAGGCGGCATCCTCGGTTCTAACAAAGTGCCCATGCTCAAGGCCTCATTCTCATCTTGCATTGGTATGTCATATGTTAAGATGGGAATAATTAATGTTACTTTGGTAGAAGTCATCAGATTTTGAATTATCATTTGAAAGGTCTCTATCATGTGAAAGTCCGAATAAGCAAGATCTCCTGTCTTGATTGCTCCCTAGGAAAATGATCACTTCACTCTTTTGAATATGGGGTTACACCATCTGTTTTCCTGGCCAAAGTACGACGAGGTACATGTGCTATGGCAACATCTGACCCACCAGATGCAGTCATCCATCGGGCTATGTATCTGCTTCAAAATGGGTTTAACAAATTAAATGTTAAATACGTAACAATGTTTTAAAAACCGAACCAGATAGGTCGGTCACCGTTCCGATCCGGTTCAGTCATTTGGACAGGATTGGGATCGAACCGAGGTTGGACCCCTTGAACCGGCGGTCCAACCAGTGAACCGGCTGGTTCAAATGATTTTAATTTTTTTTTTAAAACAACATCAAAACGACGTCATTTTGGAGTCTTATATAATAAAATGAAAATCTGAAAACCTGCAAGCTGCAACCTCCAAAGTCCAACCCTTCCTCATTTGCCCGCCATCGACGCGTCCCAGCCGCGACACCAAGACAGATCCTGTCGACGGCCTACGACACCCACACAAGTCCCGTTGGCAGCCAACGACACCCACACAATTATAGCCAGTGTTGGAAAGCTCCCCTTCCCCCTTCTCCCAGCTGGTAGCCCTCCCCGATGTTGGAGTTTGCCTAGTGAGCTACATCGATTGTGGGGTAACGGGGTTTGCCTAGTGAGGTGCGTCTTTTACCAATACAGCTTATGGTATTTGGAATTATGTGGATCGGGCTTTAATATATATTGTTTACTTGTAAAACTCTCTTATGTAATGATGAATAATACGCTTGTAACTTATGATTCCTCCATTCCTTTCCATGTCACGGCTATGGTGGATTCAATGAAAATGTTTATTAGAGTCTCCTTGCAGTTTGTCTTGTTGACATTGTGCAAGTTGGAATATGATGAGTAACAGAGCTAGATGCTTGTAGTCATTTTCCAACTTGTGATTTGTAATCACTAATCATACTTTGAAGCCAGACCAAAATATATCAATTTCTATGCCTTTGGTCAATTTTTAGTTTCTTGTTATGGTTTGCCTAAAATATTTTTTGCAAATATTTTATATGATCAAAGGTTTCAAGTTTCAATATGCCCACAAATATTATCCTCAATGCCAAATTTGAAATTTCTACATATGGTAACCAATTTTGAGCTTGAAATGTGGTAGAGTAGAAGTCCCATCAAGCCCTTTTGAGTAGCAATAGAGAACATAGTCTCTCACTGTGGTTTCTCTGTATTTTGGTTATATCGAAACCAACATTAATTACAAATTTACTTGTATAAGATCACCAACATTAATTACAAATTTACAAAGGCTCCAGGCATTGGGAGAACATCAACCTATTGATCCTAATGAAGAACTTGGAGGCCTCCAATCTAGTCTTGTAAAAGTATAGTAAGGAAGTTATTGTCAGAATGCTTTGTGGTGCCCATGGTTACCTCTGGTTGTGGACATGCTATATAATAGTGATACAATATGGCAGGCCCTTCAGCACAATCCATGTCTTTTAGGTGGTTTGAATTGAGCCCAACAGCCTCAGATATTAACTCCAACAATTTAAGTCCTAATCTCATGGTTTGCTCCTTGTACCCCATCAATATATCTCTACGAAATTACTTTAGAATTTAGATAAATTTATAATTGGATCAAAACATGCTTGTTATAATGACCATTATTCATTTAGATAAATTACCCATTGATATGTGATTGTTATAAATTGTTGATGACTTAATTATAAAATCATTACATTGTTGACAACTTCCATTCTCTAGGTTAATGTGGGATTTTTGTTTCTAATTTGATAGAGAAATAAAAAAAAATGGAATCAAACTTGACTCCATCATCTGGTCAAGATTCAATTACCAATTCTTAATCAACTAGAAGTAAGACCGATCCTGCATGGGAGCATGGTTCTGAAGAAAGATATGAAAATGGAAGGAAAACTCTTATTTGTTTGTATTGTAAAAATATTACAAAATGTGGGGGTATTCATAGAATGAAACAACATCTTGCTAGAGTGAAAGAAGATATTGGTCCATGTAAATTGGTTCTTCCTTATGTCAGATTTCGAATGGAAAATTCTTTGCGAGAGTTTGTGAATTCTAAGAAAGCATATGAATATAGAAATCATTATGGTCCTAATATGTCACAATTTGAAGGGGATATGGCAGAAGGTGAAGAAGAGGTTCAAGAAATGCAAAGTCCTATGGCAGTTAATAGTGGAAAAAGGAAAAAATCAATAGTGGATAAGTATTGTGCACCAAGAAATGCTCAAGGAGCTCAACCTTCCATGAGGAGTGTACTAGCTAGGAAAGAAGCTATTTGGAGAGCGGATATGGTGGTTGGGAGATTCTTTTATGATGCATACATTCCTACTAATGCAGTGAATTCCTTCTACTTCAAGCCAATATTGGATGCTATATCTGCAATTGGTCCCAGATATAAGGGTCCAAATTACCATCAGCTACGAGTTAATCTTTTAAAGGATGCCAAGAAGGAAGTTCAGTTACTTGTGGACTCTTATCGTGCAATTTGGGCAAAAGTTGGGTGTACAATAATGGGTGATAGTTGGACAGATAATAGACAAAGAACACTCATCAACTTCCTTGTGTATTGTCCTGAAGGAATATCGTTTGTGAAATCTATTGATGCTTCGGACATTGTCAAGGATGCAACTAATTTGTTTCAGTTATTTGATGAAGTGATTGAATGGGTTGGTCCACTCAATGTAGTTCATATAGTGACTAATAATGCAGCAAATTATGTGGTCATGGGGAGATTGATTTCTTAGAAGCATAAACACATTAACTGGTCACCTTGTGCAGCTCATTGTCTTAATTTGATCTTTAAGGATATTGGTAAGATGGACCATGTTGCTGAACTTGTAAGACGTGCATCAAAGGTGATAATCATGTTGCTTTGTTAAGTTGGTTGAGAAAAAGAGAATGATGGACAGAGATTTTGCGACTTGGTGCAACTCGTTTTGCTACTACATTCATTGCACTCAAGAGTCTTCATGATCATAAACATGACTTGCAAGCTTTGGTGACTAGTAAGTTCTTTGTGGACTCTAGATATTCAAAGGATTATAAAAGCAAAGTTGCAGTTTCCATCATCTTGGATAATAGATTTTGGAATGATTGTTTAATTGTTGTGAATCTTATGTCTCCACTAATACGCTTATTGCGTATTGTGGATTGTGATGAGAGGCCTTTGATGGGATATGTGTGTGAAGGCATGTATAGGGTAAATTGTTTAACTACAACGAAAGACTATACAAGCATTATACTTAGATCATAAAGCAACGTTGGGATCAACAACTAAAGAAAAGAATTCATTCAGCAGCTTATTGGTTGAATCCATGTTTCCAATATGATCAGAAAAACTTTTGTAGTAAGCCAAATGTTATTGGAGGTGTCATGGATGTTATTGATCAGAAAGTTCTGAAAGACAAACTTGAAACAATGAATGAAATGAAGTTATTTCGTGATCGATTGGGAAGTTTTGGAAGAAACCTTGCTTATTCTTTACGTGAAGTACTTCAACCTGGTGAAAGATTTTTTTCATTTATTAGTGTGTTTGTTCTTTTTTATTAGTTACCTACTTACCATTTAATATTTTAAACTTGCTAATGCGTTTTATTTTTTTCTTATTTTTAATGTGAAATGGTAACTAAATGAATGGTGGAGGCTACATGCATACAGTGCACCACATTTACAAAAGTTGGCCATTCAAATATTGAGCCAAACCGCATCGTCTTCTGGATGTGAAAGGAATTGGAGTGTCTTTATACGTATACATACCAAAAGAAGGAATAAATTGGAACATCAAAGGCTTAATGATCTTGTGTACGTTCATTACAATTTGCGGCTAAAAAATTGGTATAAATGTTTTCTTAGTTGTTTTGAATTTAAATTCTTTTATTTACAATTATGAATAATTATATGCTTTTCTTTTTTAGGTTCTATAACAAGAAAAGAATCTATGATCCCATTGACTATGCATGCATTGATGAGACCGATTTTTGGATAGTTGATGACGATCAACCAGCAGAGCTAGATGTTAAGGAATTAGAAAATCTTCTATATGAAGAAGGGTCAATTCCAATAAATGAAGTGGAAGGTTCAAGTTCTCACATTGGTTAGTAAAATATTTAAACTTATAAAAGTTCAATAATTATATATTTTTTCTTCAAAAATGATTTCTTGTTGATATATATATTCAATATTTTTGTAGATGATGATGGTGGTGGTGGTGGTGTGGCTATAGAAGGGCTTGATGTGGAGAACTTTGGTTTTCCAGATGCTCATTTTCAATCTCCACATTCCAATTTCCAAAATGAATGAAGACATTAATTTTATATTTATTAGTATGCAAAAATCTTCATGAATATTCAAACATTGACATGTTATATTTTGAGTAATTATTTAAGTATTGTGGACCTGTGGTTGACATTTGTATTATCTATTATGGACAATGTGTTAAGTTAACAACTCTTTGATAATTTGGTTATTATAGCATAGTAATGGTTTGATTATTTGATAAATATTGGGTTTACTGATATTATGAATGTATAACATCTTATATTATGTTATACTGTTATAGATATCATATATGATGATTAATGACTTCTATAGGTAAAAAAAATTTGTGAAAGAACTCAACAAACAAAGTAGATGCTGTCAAAATTTAGATAGAATTTATTAATTTATTAATTTTTTATAATATATAAAATAATAAAATATATATTTATGGCGTCAGTGGTTCGACCGTCGGTCCGACCAGTGAACCGTGAACTAGTAATTTTTTTTATTCAATGACCGGTCCGGTTCTGAAAACATTGATACATAGCTTGTGCTTTTTCGAAATGCAAAAAAAGGATTCGATGATCGAACAGTGATTGCAACAAGGTTAACCATAATGTCCGATGAGTATTTATAGGAAAAAATTGATTATCATCATTGTAAATTCACCACATAAGTATTTATATCATTATGAAATTGGTTGCAGCCGAATGGTGGTTCATGTATGGGAATTAAACACCTACATTGAGGAAGTTAGCCATCAAAGTTCTCTCACAACCTGCATCATCTTCTGTCTGTGAGAGAAATTGGGCTTACCCTCGACTAGAGCAATTATTTTTTTGTTACTATAATATAAGGCTAAAGTTACGCGATATGGAGGTAGAAAATGATCGAGTTACTGAAAAAAAATTACCTTGGTCTTCTTGCCATTTCAACTGAGGTGGGTGAAGAAGAAGATAATCAATTGTTCCAATGGGTTAGGTCTATACACTTGGATAATGAAGTTGGAAATCTTTATCCACGAATTACCGCACATGCTCTAGAATTTGGAGTTAATGTTGAACGTGTGTTATCCGAAGACGTTCACTCTGAAAGTTTTAGCAAAGATATTGAGGATTCATTTTAAGCGACATTGAATTCCCACCAAGAGGTTGACTCCACAAGTGTTGGCCACAATAGTAGACTTAGTGCTACAAGTACTTCTGCTTCTAGTTATGATGGTTCAAGAGGTGGAACTGATGACGGAAGTGATAATGCGGAAGGAGATATTTGGAAACATCAACAAAGTTAATATCCAATCAGCCAATTTACTTATGAAAATGATTTCACACACTGTACATGGGATGAAGACCGTGGCTTTAGAAGAGTTGGTCCAGGCATAGGAGCTATTGGGAAGCCCTATAAAGGAAGAGAATGAACAATGGAACCATGTAACGAGGAGTTACTTTCAGAGAGTTTTGAATCTATGAGTATAGGGACTTAATTTAGTGACTCGTCGAATGAGGCTAACGTCTATCCTCCTCATGTGATGAGTTATAGTCAACCTTCAAGTTCAACCGATGAAGAGTATGATATGTCGAGTTACTCCCCTTCCACACAAATGTCATACCAAGTTTCATATTAGATGGAAGGAAGATTTAACATTAACACATTGGTGAACTTTAAGTATCCTATCCATGTAGAGGCAGTGGGCATGATTCAAAAGATATATGCATGGCATGTTAGAATTTTTAACCAATATTGTCTCCAACAATAAGACGAGGTTCCTTCATCTACCAATTCCATTGAATCACATGGATCCTCATTTTGGTACTAAAGGGACATTGCAATGTAATGTGTACAAATTATTGATATTTAATGAAATGAAGTATTTTATGTAACTTTATAATGAGTGTACAATTACAAAATTAACATTTCTTATAGATCGACATGATATAATTACATCGAATATCGCAAATTATATCATACATAATCAAATTCTTCAATAAAACAACTTTAAAATGTCTATTATACTTGTAATTACATTATTATGAAGTTTTTCTTGCATTTCCATTAGTTTTTAACAATTTTAGGCCTACCAAAATTTTTTTCCAAAATATTCGTGTATATATCTTTGATATATCCGATATATATGTAAAATTAGAGTACCGATATATCCGTAATTACCGATATTTATATCCTTGAACCACACACACGAGTGGAAATAAAGAAAAGATGAGATTTTTAAAGTTATTCAGTGATCAATGTAATTCTTATATATACAAAGTGTACTAACACTTAAGAATATAATAATCAAATACAGTAGGAGCAAACTCATCATTCAATAAATAAATAAATAAATAAAAATCTAAGGGGTGTTGCCCCCTTAAACTCTTGCAAACTCAAGCCCCAATACCCCTTATGTGGGATAACAAGATTGATTCAAGCTTTATAATATAATAATAATTGGTTATATTATTTGTATCTACATCGTACTTTTTATGTCTCGGTACCTTGGTAACATTTTTTGTACCTTATTATACATTAGTCAACATATTTCACATAATAGTCACATTTCTCATAATTAAATTGGTTATTTGTACCTAGATCATATTTTTCAAAAAAAATTCACATTATTCGTACTTGTACTATAGATTTGTATGTGAGTACTCTAATCACATTATTTATACTTAGAAAACATTTTTTGTACCTTAATACCTTAGGTGATATTTTTTATACCTTAGGACCTTAATCACATTTTTGATACCTAGATTACAATGTTTATACCTTAA
>JAJJMI010024810.1:0-14207 GCA_022059035.1 Vitis rupestris | reverse complement strand
CATTGCTATTTTTCAATTCCAGATGGAGGGAGTTGAAAATGCTTCCACGTCTAAGACGAAGGTAAGCTTCTGTATGCTCTCCCCTTGGTTCTGTTTCAAGCAAGTTGGTTTTCGTCGTGACATCGCTCTTAAGATCAAGGGCATTAAACAACAACTAGATGATATTGAAAGGGAGAGAATTAGATTTAATTTTGTCTCTAGTAGGAGTGAGGAGAGACCACAGCGACTTATAACTACCTCTGCAATTGATATTTCAGAGGTGTACGGTCGGGATATGGATAAAAATATAATATTAGCCCATTTGTTGGGTAAGAAGTGTCAAGAGAAATCTGGCCTATACATCGTCTCCATAGTTGGGATGGGAGGCATAGGCAAAACAACTCTTGCTCGATTAGCCTTCAGCCATTCAGAGGTGAAGGCCCATTTTGATGAGAGAATATGGGTTTATGTTTCCTATCCTTTTGACCCAATCAGAGTTTGTAGGGCTATTGTTGAGGCCCTCCAAAAAAAGCCTTGTAATCTCCATGATTTGGAAGCTGTACAACAAGAAATTCAAACATGTATTGCCGGAAAGAAATTCCTTCTTGTGCTAGATGATGCGTGGACTGGAGACATTCAATTTTGGGAACAACTGAAGAACACCCTCCTCTGCGGAGCAGCAGGTAGTAGAATTCTAGTGACCACACGTGATGTGCGTGTTGTTGAGATGTTGAGAACTACGTACAAGCATACCTTGGGGGGGCTGTCTTTGGAGCAATCTCGGGCATTATTCCATCAAATAGCTTTCTCTGAAAGGAGTACTTGGGAGATAGAGGAAGAATTAAAAGAAATTGGTGAGAAAATAGCAGACAAATGCAAGGGCTTGCCCCTCGCTATAAAAACTTTAGGGAGCCTCTTGCGCTTAAAAAATAGCGAGGAAGAATGGAACAATGTATTGAATAGTGAAGTATGGCAGCTAGATGAGTTTGAGAGAGTTATTTCCCCTGCTTTGTTGTTGAGTTATTATGATCTGCCCCCTGCAATTAAACGCTGCTTCTCATTTTGTGCTGTCTTTCCAAAAGACTCAGTTATTGAGAGAGATGAGCTGATCAAGTTGTGGATGGCACAAAGCTATCTCATATCTGATGGGAGTAAAGAGATGGAGATGGTTGGTAGAACGTACTTTGAATATTTAGCTGCTCGGTCTTTCTTCCAAGATTTTGAAAAAGATGATGATGGTAATATAATACGTTGTAAGATGCATGATATAGTGCATGTTTTTGCTCAATCTTTGACTCAGAATGAATGCTTTATTTTGGAGGTTGACAACCAACAAATGCAGAGCATAGACTTATCCTTCAAAAAGATTCGTCATACCACCTTAGTTGTCCGAGAGAGTACCCCTAATTTCGTCTCCACTTATAACATGAAGAATCTACACACCCTCTTGGCTAAGGAAGCATTCAATTCAAGAGTTGTTGTATGCTTACCTAATTTGTTAGGGCATTTGACACATGTCAGGGCATTGGATTTGGGCAGCAATGAGTCGATTGAGGAACTTCCTAAGGAGGTAGGAACATTGATACATTTAAGATTCCTTAATCTATCCGGGTGTTTTTGGTTGAGAGAGTTGCCTGAAACAATTTGTGATTTATATAATTTGCAAACCTTAAATATTCAAGGATGTTCCAGTCTTCCGAAACTACCACAAGCAATGGGTAAACTAATTAATTTGAGGCATCTTGAAAATTCTCTTACTCGTCTAAAGGGCTTGCCAAAAGGAATTAGAAGATTAAGCTCTCTTCAGACACTAGATGTTTTCATTGTGAGTAGTCATGGCCATGATGAATGCCAAATAGGAGACCTGAGAAACTTGAACAACCTAAGAGGAGGTCTTTCCATTCAAGGGTTGGATGAAGTGAAAGATGCTGGGGAGGCAGAAAAAGCAGAATTGAAGAATAAGGTACACCTCCAAGATTTGACATTGGAATTTGGTACAAAGGAGGGGACCAAGGGTGTGGCTGAAGCTCTACAACCCCATCCAAACTTGACATCTCTACGTATATACGATTATGGTGATAGAGAGTGGCCCAATTGGATGATGGGTTCATCATTAGCTCAACTGAAAACACTTAACCTCAAGAATTGCATAAGATGTCAATGTTTGCCTCCTTTGGGGCAACTGCCTGTCCTTGAGAAGCTGAAGATATGGGATATGTATGGTGTGAAATACATAGGTAGTGAGTTTTTGGGATCATCATCAACAGTATTCCCAAAGCTGAAGGAATTGACTATTTCAGGCTTGTCTGATTTGAAGCAATGGGAAATAAGAGAAAAAGAAAAGAGGTCGATAATGCCATGTCTCAATCACTTGATTACGGAATTCTGCCCAAAGCTGGAGGGACTACCGGACCACGTGCTCCAAAGGACACCATTGCAGATATTGGACATCGAATTTTCTCCTATTCTGGAACGACGCTATCGAAAGGATATCGGAGAGGATCGGCACAAAATATCTCATATCCCACAAGTCAAATATTCACGAGACTGAATGGTCATCACACTTCACCTCTTGTCGCTCTTGTTACAGGTAATTAGAATTTATCTTAGTTTTCATTTCCATAGCATCCATAATCTCACACATCAATCTATTCCATAAATATTCTTTTTCTGTATCTTTCCATTTTGCATGACATTATTATATTGTATCCATAGGTCCATTTTGGCACATTTACACCGTTACTAAAGTGTTTATCCTATAATATCTACACCTTGCAAAATTTAAAAATAAAATAAGAGAAATCTTAAAAAAAAAAAAAAAATGAAAACCATTTCTACAAAAATACCTTATCTAAACTTGAAACCTTTTCTATTCTAAAAGTGTTATGATACATGGTCAAATACCTTGAAAAAGCTCCAACAGCTATGTTGAAGAGATTTTATGGTCATATGTGATCTTTAGACTCTATAGATACTATATAATGTTATATAATGTTGTATATTATCAAATTCCATTTTAGGGTACACTTTTGTTGGGCCATGGGCCTAGTGTTTCCCCTTTTCTAGTGGTATGGGTGCAATGATTGATCAGGTTTCAGGCCCATGGCTATATATATAAATTGTAAAAATAAAGAAAATAGAGCAAATAACTGAAAGCAGAAATTCAGAAAAAGTAAACTCTAAAGTATCTCTTTCTAAAAACCCTAATTCTACTTATAGGGTTATAATCATAATGACTATATTAATATATTTTTTATAGTTATGAAGGTTATATGAATAGTTGAAAGGTTTAATACAAGGATGGTAACATCCACAATTTTCTACAAGTTTATTACATCCCCTTTTGATTGTTAGTCATTTTTACAATATCTTCGTTAAACTTTATTAAAAGTTAAGGATAAAAAATATCGGCTTCTATATCGATAACTCGGTTTTATGAATATATTGGGAAATATTGATGGATATTTTGATACCAAATATCACTGGAAGAAATTTTGAAAAGAATTAAAAAAATATTATAAAACAAGAAACAATACATCTATTTAAGTTGTTATTCTTAAATAATATATGAATAATATAATTTGTAATATTGGACAGTAAATTAATAATATATAACACTTGAAAATATATTTCATAGAAAATATAATTTAGATGTATTTAATGATAAAAAAGAAATGATTCCATATGTATGATTTTTAAAATATTTATAATATTATTTTTAAATTTAAAATTCTATATATTTAATTAATATCTAAAATATTAACAAAAACTCATTAAAAATTATGATAATGGTTTTTATATTTTTAATACTTGGTTAAATTGAATTTGGATATAAGATAATTAAATTCAATTTTACTAAAGTTATATATTAGCAAATAGGATATCTATAGTGTTTTCTTTATCTATTATGGTTCTTAATTAGACAACTGAAAGTGTTTCCAAGTGAAGCTTATCTTTGCATATCTAGGGTCCTAATAGCGAGTTCTATTTATGGGAATGAGAATAAAAAATAAGGTGGGTACGAAGGTGAATCATATTACTATATATACAAGAGAGAGATTTAATTTTCTTAGTGATGAAGTTTTCATTCCTTTTCTTATTCTAAAAAATAATATTTCAAATACATTAATAAATGAGAAATGAAACAAATGAAAAACATGATCTAAATGTTAATTAATTAATATTTTAATAGCCTAACCTATTAGATTATTTGCTCAAAATATTGCAAAGAAAATTTCAAAACTTATCAATAAAAACCATCTTGATTCTTGTCTCAAAATTATATCCAAAGGCATCATTTATTATTATTATTTGTCATTTTTACTTGCAAGCTTTGATCTTTATTTTTGTCTTGACTTATTTTATTTGCTTCCTTACCTCTTTTCCATCTTAATTTTATTTGTTATGGGACATGAAGGAGTTTAACACTATTGTTTTTCATTTCAGAGTGGCAAGTTCAAATAAAGAGGAGAAAGTTCCTAACACCTATGTATTGTGAAGTTGTCTATGAATCAATTTCAAATTGGTGATTTGTAAATTCTTTTTCTCTTATTCTTTTCCCCTTTTATTGGTTTGCCTATATATATAAGAATGTGTAAACTTCAACTTTATTGTTTGGATTTATTTCCTACAACATAAATGGTTTGCGAATGATGGGAACTTGCATGCATGCATGCATGATGTTTCTTCTTATTTGTTTTAAGGACATATCTATTGTTAACCTAATGGATGAAGTGGGATGTTCTTGAAATTTCAATGCAAAGGTTTCAAATGCTTGGTTGTGATTCCAACAAAAATTATCTTCTAGAAGGGGCTTTGCCTAATAAATGTGAGGCATTATCAAGTAACTTAAGGCCCGTTTGACCATGTTTTATGAAACTTATTTTTTAAAACTGTTTTTTATTCTTTAACTTAAAAATAATTTTTAAAAACAAGTTTCGGAAAACATAATCAAATGGATTCATGTTTTCCTTTTGTTTTGAAAAACTGGTTAAAACAACTCTTATTTGTTCTCTAAATATTGTTATCTATTCTACTTTATTTTTAAGAATTGTATTCAGATAATAATGATAGAACAGTGTTAGAAAATTTTAAAAATAGTTTTCTGTTTTTTAAAAACAAAAAATTGTTTTTAAATCATACAACCAAATAAGCTCTTGGTGTTTGTTTGGATACACTTTTTAGTTTTATAAAATGTTTTTTGTTTTTTATTTATAAAATTCAGAAAATAGAAGTTTCTTTATATAAGATATAAGAACTATGATAATTTAAAAATAATTTAACAAATTGAAATATCAAAGAAAATTTACTATCTCAAAATTTAAAATTTTTAAAATGAATTTAAAATATATAAAGTAAATTTATACATAAGGATGTTTTTGGTAAAAATGCAAAGATGCATTAAACCTGATGAATTAATTAGAATCTAATATAACTAAATAATCAATTAAGACTTAGGTAGACTGGTTTAGGTGACCCAAGTCCAATTTAGGATCAAGTCACTTAAGTCTAACAAAGAACCCTATAAATACCCTTTAAGGGATAGGGTTTTAGTCTTCTTTCTATCATCTGCCAAAGAGCCTTTAGAGAGAAAAACCCTACTTGTCTTCTAAAGAGAAAAGTTCATCCTTTTCTCGTGCTTATACCCTTGTAAGAGAGCAAATGGAAGAGTACCGGGTAGACAACTTCTATAATGGTCTTTGACATCTTCATTGGATTAGAAACAATTAAAAAAAAATTCAAATTGAATGTATGATTACTACATTCTCTATATTTAATTATTATAATGGTTTTTTGATGTTATATTTTTTGTTGCATTAGATTTAAAGAAACCTAGGTAGATAACATACACCCTATATGATCTAGGGCTAGGGAACAAAGTGATATGAGGTTCTTCGCAATTACAAATTCTACAAAACCCTATTAAAATCGTTGATGAAATAGAATTTGAAGGCCAAAATTAATTAAGATGATTAAAGTGACACCACAAATCGCAGTATAATCCTATTGAAATGATGGGTGAAATAGAAGCCAAAATTAATTGAGAAGATTAAGACCTTGTTTAATAACTGTTTTAGATAACATTTTTCTGTTTTAAAAATACTCTATGTTCAAAACAGGCCATCCAAACAGCCCTTGGAGAAACAAAATAACACACGCTGGAAATTAGCTGCCAAACAGAGGTTAGGGAGAAATTCCTGAATCACCTCTCTTCTCAATTCTCATAAACCAGAGACAATAAGGATCAGAGCCAAGCTCCCATTTTTTTTGTTTATGGAGGACTCTCTAAATTTCAGGCTTCTCCATTGAAGAATAAGAGACGTTGAGGAAGACAACGGTTGGCGACGAAAGACGGCGGCTTGGGCGATGCCGAATTATCCATGGCGTTGAAGGGCGGCGTCTCCAATGATTAGTGGCGAAAACAGCTTCCGGGATGGCGGTGATGAGGCAGTCACCAGCCATAGCGGTGGGTTTGGTTGTGGCGGGAAATTTCTTCACCCAAAGGTCAGTGTTGATCTCTTCAAAATCATAGCAAGAAAACCCTAAAAGAAGATCAAAGCCGGAGCCAGTGTTGGATTACTACATAGCACAGAGACAAAATTAAGAAAATAGAAAAAAAGGTCTTCAATGATTAAGAGTATGGATTAACCAAGCAAGCATTGTCAATTTCAACTATTTTTAGGGGAAATCGAAGAATATATGATGCCAAATAATTAACAGAAAATAAATAAATCAGTAATTACCGAAATATGTGGACTATTCAGAGGTCTTTTTTTAGGGCAGGACAGTCGTAGATGCACAAAGTCTGCAGCTGCGTCATCCGGAGCAAGCAGTCTGGCAGGGCCTCTAGCTTGGGGCATTTCTCCACTGTCAACGAACGGAGACATGGCATTATTGCAACATGGTATTCTTCTTTTACTTTCCACTTTTTCCATGCCTCCATAAAAGCAAACGTCAGTTTCTTCAACTTTGGGAATGCAATTGTTGTTGTTGTTGTTCCCAAAAATTCATGACCCACATACTTCAAGGAAACCATTCTCCAAATGTCAAGCCCCTCCAGCTGAGGTAGTTTTCCCAAGGCAGGCAAATGGGTGCACTTTATACTACCTTCCAGCTTAAGTGTTGTCAATTGGGTTAGCGATGTGGTCAACTAATTGGGGAATTTGATGTCATTGTAATGGTATATGCCTAAAGATTTCAGGTCTTGATGGGGTTGTAGGGCTTCAGAAACGATCTTCATCCCCTCTGCTGCTTCTTCCTTATCTGTATAGAAATTCAAATCCAAATGATGGAAGTGCTTTTTTTTCTTTAATTCTGCTTTCTCTGCCGCCCTTGCATCCCTGGCATTACCCAATCCACTTATTGCAAGATGCCCACAAAGACTGTTCAAGTTTTGCAGGTCTCCCACTTTGAGTGAATTATCATCACCGTCATCACCCACAACAGCAATCTCTTCCAATGTTTGAAGAACTTAATCTGCCAATTCCTTTCGGCAACACCCTTATAAGAGTGCTGTCTATTTCAAGATGTCTCAAGTTTATCAGTTTTCCCATCCCTTGAGGCAGATTCTCAAGACGCCAACACCTACTAAGTGTCTAGGTTTGCAAATTACATAATTCGCACATAGCTTTTGGCAATTCTTTCAACCAAGCGTTATCCGACAAGTTAAGATACCTGAGATGTATCAGCTGTGCTATCTCCCTGGGAAGTTCTTCAATTGAGTTGGTGGCCAATTCTAATGTTCTAAGAGATTGCAAACATTGGAATATATTAGGTAGCCCATTACGAATGTGTAAGTTGCCTCGAGACATAACTAAGATAGTCTGTAGATTCTTTATATTGAAAATAGAGACAGGAAAGGGGCTGCTATATGAAAATACTATACTTGAATGATGACCCATTTTATAGAATGATTCTAGCCTCAGATCTTTTCCATTATCAACCTCCATGATAAAACATTCATTTTTTTTGTCAAAAATTGGGCGAAGTCGTGCACTATAGCATGCATCTTACACTCTAGTATATTTCCATCATTGTCTTTTACAAAATCTTGGGAAAGAGAGTGCATTGCTAAGCTTTCAAACTACTCACAACCTATGGTCTCCATCTCTTTACTTCTAGAGCTGAGGTAACTTTGGGCCATTCACAACTTGATCAAATTATCCCGCTTTATGATATGATCTTTTGGAAACACTGCACAATACAAGAAACAACATTTCATTGCAGGAGACAAATCATAGTAACTCAGTAATAAAGCAGGGAAAAGATCTCTTTCGAACACTTCCTGTTGCCATACTTCACTATTCAAAACATTTACCCAGTCTTCTTTCCTCTCTTTTAAACGCAAGAGACTCCCCAAAGTTTTTGCAGCAAGAGGCAAGCCCTTGCACTTGTCTGCTATATTTTGGCCAATTTCTTCTAATTCTTCAATATCTTTCTTAGTTCTGCCAAAAAAAGCGATCTTACTGAACAGTGACCAGCATTGCTTCTTAGACAATTCTTCGAGTGGGTGTGTGTAGGTAGTTCCTATCATTCTAGCCACTCCCATTTTACGGGTGGTCACCAAAATTCTGCTCTCTGGTGCTCCACACTTGAGACAATTCACCAGTTGCTCCCAAATCTGGTAGTTTTCATTCCACACATCATCCAGCGCAAGGAGGGACTTCTTTCTTGCAATGGAGTCTTGAATTTCTTGTTGTACAATTTCAAGTTCATGGAGATGACTAGAAGTTTTTCTTTCAAGTGCTTCAAGTATTGCCCTTGAAATCCTCAACGCGTCAAAAGGGTCTGACACACATACCAAAATCCTTTTGTCAAAATGGGAATGCACCTTAACATCATTATAGGCTAGTTGGGCAAGCGTTGTCTTTCCAATACCTCCCAAACCTACGATTGAGATGATATGGAGATCCAATTTTTTTTTTTACTACTGCCACACAACAAGTTGCTTATTATGATATCCTCATCCTCGCCTCGACCTTGTACCTCTGATACATCAATAAAAGAGGTAGTTTTTGGTCTCTCAGGCTCTTCCATCCCTGAAATTAAATTTAAATTATACCTATCTTTCTCCTGGGCTATCACATCCAGTCTTCTATTGATTTCTCCTATCTTAAGAGCGATGTCATGACGTAGGTGGATACCACGAATAGGAAAACAAGGGAAAGGGGTACAGCTGCACACCTTCTTGTGAGTGAGAGTATTGTCAACTCCCTGAATTTGGACTTTGAGAATTGATGAGCTCCATTCATCCAGCACGTTGTCCATGTCATATGCCAATCCTTTGAGATCTTCTAGCCAAATTTTTACAGCTTCTCCCTTTTTGGTGTGTCTTGGACTCTTTTGTGTACAGTGAAGGAAACTCTTCTTGGGTGGCATGGAGCGTTTGTGGGGAAAGTTGGTAAGAAGGCTTGTCAAATGACTCCCTTATGTATTTTTTGGTCAGTCTGAAAGGAAATGAATTGTTTAGCTTTTGGGAATGAGGAGCTTTCTCTTCAAAGATTAAAATATTCATTTGTATGTAATCTTTGGTCTTGGGTCAGGGTTTCTTTAGTTTTGAGTCCTTCTTCTCTTGTAAGTTTTCTAGACTGGTTAGACTTTATTTAAGGGAAGGTGGTGTGGTTACTCCCTGTATACTTTGAGGGCACCTGTTTTTGGTGTTTCCTCTTTTCATTTAATATACTTCCTTTTTATCTATCAAAAAAAAAAAAACTTGTCTCTTCTCTGCATCCACAAGAACTGCTCGGATATTCCTGAGTGTGTTGGTGAGCTTTTGGACATCATTTTCAGTACCCACAACCAGTCTCAACTCTTGTTGAATCTGCTGTTGGATTACTAAAGCCAACCGCTCCAAGACAACAGAAACAAGGGCATCAGCGATGCTGTGTGATGAATTGGGCAGATTTGAGAAATGAATGATGGACAGACAGAAATAAAAGAGGTAAAAGTTGCAGCTTATGTCCTCATTGGTAGCTGCGATCATGTAGTTGAGTTCATAGAAAAATGGCCCAACCACCAAGTTGACTTCAAGAGGATGAGTCTTTTTCCTTTTTCTCAAAGTGTTTATAATATGAGCATTAGTTTATTTCATTTATTTCTCAATTTCAATTTCAATTTTTCTAAATTTTATTCTTAGAAGATTCGTATGGTTATTGTATTTGCTGATAATTGTTTTGTTTTATTTTTCAATTTTAGTTTCATTTTTGTCTTTCTTCTTGGTGTGTGGCAATGAGAATATTGAAGATAATGGTTCCCTGGGTCATGTTTGTAGCTCCTTTCTTTTGCTTCTATTTTTTTTTTTCTATTCTCTCTTTCTCAACTCAGGAACCAAACATGACTTAAATAGTTTTTACCCTCATTGCTTGGGGAGGTTGGAGTCCTCATTGTTTGTTTTAGTTCAGGTCTGTTATGCATCATCTGATTCCATTAGATGGTTGACAATCATTTATTTGTTAATATAATATTAATAACATCCATTGACAATAATAGTGACGCTAATACCATTCATATTAATATTAATATTTGATTGGCAGGAAAATGGATGACAACAACCCAACAATCAGGGATTGCTTTCTTTGCCAACTCACACCAGATCATCCTTAGCAGGTGAGTACATAAATAAATACATAAGCAAAAGTGGGTGCAAATAAATTAATTTTCATAGAAAAATTGGTTTGGTGAAAAGCAACGTATTATATTAATAAATTCTTGGAGCACGCTGAAAGAGCATCTTGACGAGCTCACTCAGAGAACAAACTTCCTTGAGTAAATAGACAGTAGATAACAGAAGGGTCCTGAAAGTAAGATCCCTAACATGAATGTCTATAATGCTTACAAGAAGGCTGTAAGGATCCATTATTCAAACCAAAATGGATATGCATGAGTCTATGAATTCCAGATTAGAGAGCCATAAAATGGATGTTCTACAAGGAACTTCAGCTGAAGGAATACGGAATAGCATATCATTAATTAACCTTCTCCATAAACCCAACAAAATGCGGTATTACTTGACAAAGATACATGGATTTCCTTAAGCTCCAGCATGTATCAATTTGTCAAAATTATTCAGTCTTCAACTGTCCAAGCAGGGCAAGAAGCTGATTAATGGAGAATATCTGTTAAAAAGGATATTCACAGATGAAAGTCTTTAGTTTATTTTGACAGTAAACAAGCTTTAAAACCCTTTTCTAATTCCTTTCCATCTAAGTTCTTCCCTATGAACACGATCTTGTTTACTCTTGGTTCATCTGGGCCCCATAACCGATCAGGTGAACCTTGGAATATATCATGAACTCCCTGTCTTAGAATAATTCACACGTTAAAGAAAAAGAAAATAAAAATGTTCAAAACTTTAATAAAAATATCAATCAGTGCAACATGTAATTTCAAATGGAAATACCAAGGGCAACTCATTGTAGTAAGAAACTAGAGCATATAGAAAACAAACTCGTTTGCTGAAGGTAAACTCTAAATAACACTAAATAAATAAAGAAAATCTGACATGCTAAACAGAAATGATGAACAAGAGGTAACATTTTAAAAGGAAACATCATCAGCCACATGAAATTGTTTTCACTATGTCTGGACCAATACAAAATGCAGCCTTTGATGGTATTCTATTCCAGGAGGAGCCATGGCTGAGTCAAAACTAAAGATATAGAACTAGCATCCATCAAGATTATATTGACATATGCAATGATGCCAACCCTCAAAATGGCCACAGGTTTTCAAACAGTCGCCATTTATATTACATGGACCCTGGTTTGTGCAAACCCGTGTGCATCTAAGTGCCGCATTGGTTTAATTCTCAAACTATAGGACACACAGACTCTAAATATCTTAGTTTTCAATTCCTCCCAATATATTTCATAGGCCAAACATTTTTCCATTTTTTTTTTAGGTAAACTTTTGCATTGAGACTTGAATCTGAGACCTCCCACAAGCCCTATACTATTTGAGTCAAGCCTCAAGGGCAGGCCAAACTGCAGCAATGACTAAGATAGGATTTCAGTTACAAGTCTAAACTTACGATTAAATAGGGGTTTGTTCTTCTGCTCCTTGATTGACATACTTGTCAGTTACATATTCATATCCAATGCAAGTTCTCACATATTTCTAAGTGTTTATGTAACATAAATCACCACAAATTGCACTGTTGATACCAAAGGGAAATGTCAGGTCTATTAACCTCGCCATGCAAGATATGTACCCGGTCTACATTTAATGCTAGACGTTGAGTTATTATCAAAAGGACATCTTACAAACTGTATAGTTAAATAATTTGTGATAAAATACAATCAAATTAGAAAATAACAAACAAACAAGCAACTTGAAGGCGAAATAAAAACAGAAAATTGCCAAAACCTTAACAGATTTGCCCTTGATCAGGAGACCTTAGCTTGGGGCCATATTAGCATAGTTCCAAGAGATATTCCAAGTATTCAAGCGTTGGCATGTTTTAGACGATAAAATAGCTACGCCTATGCTAGAGGTGGTTTGCAAACAATCTGTCATACTTCATCATAACTCCCATCCAGGGATGTTAGCATATAATCTATACGGCGATATTTAGCTAAATACACTGGATATGGTTACCGAGACTATAACAAAGTTGCCAATTTTGGAAGTCGAATGTTTGTTAAAACCTTGTGATATACGATACAACAAATGATATGATACAAAAATGTGATTTTTTTTAATGGAAATCTATACGTGTCATATCAAGAGAGAGAGTGAGAGAGAGAGAGAGGGAGAAGTAAAATAATTCTACATAAGAAAGATTCATATTTGTTGTCAAATACACATGAAATGTTGAAAGTTTAATAAATTTATTCTTGAAGAGAATTGTCATTTGAATTTTTAGAATATTGACATTAAAAATGATGATGGTGATTGATGATTAAAAACTTTCACTTAATATATTGTCTTTTTCAAATACTTTTTTCAATGAGAGAAATGATCAGAAATATGAAAACTTGGAACATTGAGATGACACACGACACATTTAAATGCATATGCCTAGCTTCAATTTGGTCTCAAAAATAAAAATTGACCCCACCATAAGAACAAGAGAGAAGGCTAAGACCAGCATTGATTTGATGTAAAAGAAGAGACCATAGCCAACAATTTTACAAAATATTGTGCATACAAGCAGAGTTGACATAACACTTTACTGGGTTGAAAGTTATTCCTCTCCCCTCCCCTGGTAGATGAATCAGTTTTATTAGGTTATTTTCCTTTGAAAATAGTTCGTTACAATTTCTGGTGCGTCATCTTAAGGCTAATGGTTCATCAAAAAAAGGTTGTATAAGATTTATAACATGATATAGTATAATGCAGTAACGAAAATAAAGCTGTGATATCAATCAACTAAGAATAGAATGAAATAATTTAGCCGTAAGACAAATAAAAGATCATTTTGAACCATCCAGAACCAATAATTTCAGATACCAACAAGTCCAAGATATACGGCATCAAACCCACCTGAAAGGCAAACCTCTCATCCATTCCCTGAACAGAAAGGAGACCTTTCATCCGATATATATATCTTCACTACGTTCCAACAACAATGTACCCAGCCATATGTTAGAGAAAAAAAAAGGGAACCAGCACATCAGTCCAATATTATCAATATGTTATGTCCTGAGATAAGTAAAATCTGAATTGGACAAAATGCCCCTCGAAGGAGCTTCCATAGAAAAGGAATAAATGATTTCTCATCAATATTTCTCAACCTATCCGGAATATGAACAGAAAATACAGTAAATCTATTTTCTCTCTCAGGTAACATATTTCTCAAAATTATAATGCTTCATTTGCAACCAGAATAATAAATAAAAAAAACCAGCTAACAGATGTCAAAAGTAATTGTTGATGTAAAAAGAAATGACAAACGCAAGACCTACACCAGCTGGAAATTACTAGTTTATAGTAGGTGTGTAACTTGTAATTGGATTAAGAAACATAGAAGTGGGACAGAACAAATTAGAGAGTAAGGTAATAAATTTTGGTTGTTGTGCCAAACTGTATAAAAGGCCAAAGCAGAGAGAGCATCAAAACCAAGCAGAGAAATATCTTTACGAGGATGCACACAGTTTGTTCCATTGAATACAAATTTTTATTAACTCATCATTTTGAGGTAGCATGATTGATTATTTTGAGGCATTTGGGTGTGTTCCCTAGCTACCTGTGAAAACTAATTCATATTTGTGTCTATCTTAAGGTCAGAT
>JAJJMI010024809.1:22500-24620 GCA_022059035.1 Vitis rupestris | reverse complement strand
CCCATCTATTGGAAAACTGAGCAAGCTTATTTTATTGAATTTGAAAAATTGTAAAAGGCTTGGGAGTTTTCCGAGCATCATCAATATGAAAGCGCTTGAAATTCTTAATTTCTCTGGCTGCTCAGGACTCAAGAAGTTTCCAAATATTCAAGGTAACATGGAAAAATTTATTGGAGCTTTATTCAGCTTCCACTGCTGTTGAGGAACTTCCCTCCTCAATTGGGCATCTCACTGGAATTGTTTTATTGGATCTGAAATGGTGCAAAAATCTTAAGAGTCATCCCACAAGTATTTGTAAGTTGAATATCTCTTTCTTTCTGGCTGTTCAAATCTTGAAAATTTTCCAGAAATGATGGAGAATATGGACAAGTTGAAAAAGCTTCTTTTAGATGGGACACCAATTGAAGTGTTACCCTCGTCAATTGAACGTTTAAAAGGCCTCATTTTATTGAATCTGAGGAAATGCCAAAACCTTGTGAGTCTTTCCAATGGCATGTGTAATTTGACATCTCTCTGGTTGTTCACAATTAAACAATTTGCCAAGGAACCTCGGGAGCCTGCAACGTCTAGCACAGTTCCATGCAGATGGAACTGCTATAACACAACCACCTGACTCAATTGTTCTTTTGACAAACCTCCAACTGTTGATATATCCTGGATGAAAAATATTAGCACCTACCTCATTTGGGGTCACTCTTTTCGTTCTGGTTATTGCATAGAAACAACTCAAATGGGATCGGTTTGCGCTTGCCATCTGGTTTTTCTAGTTTCAGGTCCTTCACAAATTTAGACCCAAGTGACTGCAAACTAATAGAATGAGCAATCCCCAAGGATATTTTCTCCTTAATTTCATTGAAGAAATTAGATCTAAGCAGAAACAACTTTCTAAGCATACCTGCTGGCATCAGTGAACTTACTAGCCTAAAAGACCTTCGGCTGGGACAGTGCCAGAGTCTCATTGAAATTCCAGAGCTTCCACCAAGTGTCCGACACATAGATGCACACAATTGTTCATACCATTTTCTCATATTATTCTTACATTTTTTTCACATTCTTTGTACCTTATCTCACATTATTTATACCATTTCTCACATATTTCATGTCTTTCTTTTTTTCTTTTTTCTTTTTTTGCATTCTTTCACATATTTTCTCACATTTTTGTTTATAGTCAAGATAAGATTTAAAATTAAAAAAAAAATCATGAATAATACTTTATAATCCCTAAATACAAAAATAAAACAAGATGATTGAAAAATATTGAATTTAAAAAAAAAAAAACAAATTGATAACAAATGACTGAATTATCACAATTTGATCAATAACATACTCATAAAAAAAAATTCCAAAAATCTATATCTTGTGAATTATTACATATTCAAACGTTATTTTAACATGACGATTCTACCTACAAAATTTATATTTAAATTAAAAAATACCAAATATTACCTTTTAACACTTGTAATTGCTTGAAATCCTTCCTATAATATCTTCTTCAAGAAATAAAAATTTTTGTTCACCTTCTTCAAAACACATAAAATTTAATCTATGAAAACAAAAAAATGATATAAAAATATTGAAAACAATTTGATAACAAATGATGACTAAATTAACTCAATCTTATTAATAAGAAACTCATAAAAAAAATTTAAAATCCAAATCTTATAAATCATTACATATTCAAATGTTATTTAACACGACATTTCTACTTACAAAATTTATATTTAAATAAAAAACTATCAAATATTACCTTTAACACTTATAATTATTTGAAATCCTTCACATAATATCTTCTTCAAGAAATAATTTTTTTTTTTTTGTTTTCCTTCCTTAAGAAATTTCAAAATTTTTCTTCAAATGTGATTTATCAAAACACATCCTACATATTTTCACATATTTTCCAATATAGTAGTTGAATCTATTTAATTTTCATATTAAATTATTACCTTTTTTGTATATTTAAATAATGAGAATACAAGGGTAGTTGATAAGATTTTGTTATTTTAGATAACGGTTAGGTATTTCATCAAATAACAAATTATATTTTATATTTAATCTTAAATTATAAAAAGAAAATTGTAATATTTACATACATATGAGATGCATGTGATTATTTCTCATCA